>PVKM010023647.1:0-21024 GCA_004027735.1 Carollia perspicillata | reverse complement strand
TACAGTTGCTGTAGTCATCCGCATGATTCAAATACCCTGAAAACTCCTCAAGTTGTGGGCAATGTTATGCTAAGTGGGAGGATGCTGGGAGAAATCCTGGGCTGGCCAGCAAATTCTATGTGATATGAGGTGGCAAACCTTCTTAATACATGGAGACTACCACAGGATTGAAGGGAAGCCCCTGAAACTTCTGATGGCCTACAAGCCTTGCAGCATGTGAGAGAGTGGTACGCTCTAGGGAAAAAGAAAGACACTTCTGCCATGTTGCCACTGCTGTGGGTTGGTTCATGTTGGCAGGGCTTTGAACGGTAACTGAGAGATAGAGGCAGAAGTGTGTGCTGTGTGTTCAGTAGAAGAACTGAAACTAGAAAGCAACATGCATCTCCTAATGAGGCAGGAGAGTCAGGAAGGAGAAAACTCCCGACGTGCCCCAGGACTAAGACAAAGGACACTGATATAGGACAGATACCCTGTTCTGAGACTGGTTGTTCCTGCTTTCTGGAAAAGCACTGAATCATAGTGAATCATGAATGCACCTGCACAGAAAGTGCTACATGGCCCCTGCTTTATTATAGTAGCATTATAATAAATTAATATTGTGTAACCCCCTTTTCCAGTAATCAGCCAAGGGAAATCATGGGAGACCGCATGAGTAGTAGCTTTAAAGTAATAGAACTACTTGTACATGGTCAATAAAACCCCACCAAAACTAGGTAGGAATATCTTCCCTATAAGAATAGAATTCCTCCAGCCCCTGAGGTCAATCTCTGCTCAGAGTTGGTCTGCTCCCATGTTCTATGGAGTGTATTATTGTTTAATAAATCTGCTTGCTCTCTTTCTGCTATAGACTTTCTGTGTGTTTTGCTCAATTCTTTGTCCGTGATCACCAAGAACCTGTTTACTGGTGCCCACCTGTGACACTAATGGTGGACAATAATGATGCTCTATGGAAACAATTAGAATAGACCAGTGAGCAATTATGGGACCTAGTGTGCCACTTTGCCAGGGTACAGGGATGATGACTAGCCCCCAATCATATATTGGTGATTGTGGCACAATAGTGGTGATCCTCGCTAGTGGGATCCTGTGGCTGAAAGTGAATGTGACTCAGATGAAGAGATCTTAATAGATGAGAATGGAGAGGCCATAGAGATATAGAAGAAGGGAAATTTAAGGCTCATTCAGTTATCACTTATAAAATTAAGACTCAACAACTAAAGGAGCTGCAGGGCACTCCGGTGCTACCTCCCCAGCAGAACTTGCACACTATGGTGCACCCCTACACCCCAGCCAACATAGTAGAGCTGGCTGCTAAGTTCAAACTGAAAGGGTCCACATCCATTGGAGCATGGCTGTTGCATCTGTGGCATATAGGGGTTGATGGCATTTTGCTTATGGGGGATGAATTAAAACATATGTCTTCTGTCACTACCCATCTCTCTTTGAGACAAAGAATTCATGGGGCTGGAGCCCAAGCAGGTCACACCACTACCTTTCTTATGTGGCTAATGGCTAGCTGTAGGGTGATGTGGCCTAATGAAGGGCATTTACCTTCCTCTAATTCATGCTAGACCAATTTGCTGGAACTCCAGTTCATCCAAAAGTTAGACATGTGACATGCCATCTATAATCACAGTTCAATGGGCCATATATGGAAAGACTTGCCATGGGAATGAGGGACCAGGTTGTGCAAACAGCACCCCCAGCTTACTTTGGTCTCCTGATACCTATTTTATCCACCAAGGGGCAATTTTGTACAATAAGTGGCACAGACATTTGCCAACCTAGGGGAAGTAGAGCTACTGAAAAAAAAAAAAAAGAAAGAAGACAGGTAGAAAAGAAGGACAAGAAAGGAAAAACGGGAGAGAAGCTAACTGTGAAATGTAAGCAGAAATGTGCAGTGAAAGTAACCCTTAAACAACTATGGAATGATCTGGTAAAGGCTGGAGTAGATAAAGATAAGATAGACAAGAAGCTTAACTGCATTCTTGTAAATTTGTGGCAGCAATTGAAACCTGAGCAATAGTTCCAGCCCACAGCAACATCTACTGTCTGGACATTGGAATGGATACTGTCAACTGTAATGGTCCCATCAGCACCCCCAGAGCTGATGCCCTGCTTGGATGACTTCATGGCTGCCCCAAACGTGGAGCTGCCTCTGGTCCATCTGGAAGATGTTCCATGGGGAGGGGTCTTTGCATAGGGAGATGGCCTAAAGATCTATTTATGGGGACCCAGTGGGAACCAGAGGCCACTTGTAGAACTTGCTATTTACTGATTTTCAAAGAATGTACAGAGTGTTGGCTTTAGTTTATACTGGTGTGGAATGTTATTTTATTTATGGTAACCCAGAGAGACTTTGGGGGCCCATAACTACCATTGATGACTATGAAGGACAGTCCATTGGGGTGCAAGCTGTTATACTGACCCTTGGAATAGGGCATTTACCACCATGTCCCTATAAGGTATATGTTTCCGTTATCCCTGAGTATACCCTAGGAGTTGACATTCTAGCTGTCATGTATCTTCAGACCACTATGGGAGAGTTTCACCTCCAAATATGGATTATGAAGGCCATTTTGAGGGGCATGCCAGACATCCCCTTGTGTCATTTCCCACTCCCCACAGAGCAATGGCCACCAAACAATATCTTCCAGGTATTGACAGACAGGAGGTTAGGGAGATTCAGGAGACCATAGAAGAATTGGCTAAGGTGAACATCATCAGACTAGTTCACAGTCCCTATAACTCACCTGTGTGGCTTGTCTGAAAGCAGGATGGAACTTGGAACATGACTGTAGGTTATGGAGAACTAAATAAGATGATTCCACCTCTCTTTGCAGCTGTGCCTAATATAGCTAGCTTCTTAGACCAGCTTAGCCATGAGATGGGCACATACCGGTATATATTAGATTTAGCTAATGCCTTTTCTTTTTTATTGACATTGATCCTGAAAGAGAGGACCAGTTTGCCTTCACTTGGGAAGGCCACCAGTGGACATTTACTGTTCTGCCTCAAGGTTACCTACACTTCTCTACTGTTTGCTATGGCCTTGTGGTTGAAGACTTAGCTGCATGGACTGTACCATCCTCTGTGAGGCTGTACCATTACATTGATGATATTATACTGACTTCTGATCCTCTTACAGAGTTAGAGCACGCTGCTCCTCAGCTGTTAGCTCACTTCAAAGGCTGAGGATGGGCAGTCAATTTCAACAAAATCCAGGGACCTGGACTTTCTGTCAAATTTTTGGGTGTTGTTTGATTGGGTAAGACAAAAGTGATGCCTGCTGCCATGATAGATAAGATTCAGGCTTTCACCATCCTGCCAAAACAATTACAAGAATTTTTAGGATTGTTAGGGTACTGGCAATTCACCACATTCACCTCAGCTAATGCACCCTCTTTATTGTCTCTCCTACAAAGGAGCCACCTGGGTTTTAAGGCTGCTAAACAAGTGGTGAAGACTATAAAAGCATGGGGGTTCATAGATCAATCTCAGGCATGTGATTTAGACATCCATGTCACTTGTGAAGGCTATGCCTGGGGCCTATGGCAATGGCAAGGGCATGCCATGGTGCCAGTTAGCTTCTGGCAGCTCTGAAAGGGGACAGAGGCTTTATACAGCTCAACAGAACAACTGAATGGTCTTTACCAGGCTCTCCTGGCTGCTGAAGCCAATACCAAATTGACGTGGCTGAGACGAGACAAATTCACACGGACCACTGAGTCCTGTGGAGGAAAAGGTATGGCTTGGCCACTCTTTCAAGAGGAGAGAGCCTCAGCCCTTGCCTTGACAAGCTTTTATTGCTTTTCTGAGCATATTACATTAAGGATGGTCCTCATTTACTGTGCACAGGTTTGCCTTAGGTGGTTACATTTTATAGAAAATAAAGGAGAGGATGTTGCTAATTACATCAAAAAAGAAGGATATTTGCAAATGCAAAGGGAAGAGTGGTTGAACTGGTTACACTTGTCCTTGGAAGGTTTATTATAGATTTTAGGAAGTTACTTTAAAGATATGTAGTAAACGCTTGCTGCCTCAATTCAGGGTAAAGGAGTTTTAGCAAAAAGCAAGTCTCAAAGCAGCCTAGGTACAATGCAGGTCTGATTCCCCATGGGAGAACCTATCCATGGTCATGGGTCCTTTGCATTAGACCTCGCTTTCCACTGGCCTTTCTGATTGGGAGCTGGGCCCACACCACACAGAATGGTTCCTATACCAAATTAGTTGAGGTTTGAGTACATACTACCTTTTCCTTGCTGGGTGGGTACAGCACATTGTAAACTGACCCAAGAGTTCAGTAGCACAGACACTCTGACCAAGTGGAGTGCATATTTTTAATGGAGAAGCAAACTAGGATGAGCCCTCTGAGCAAAGAATTGCAGCAGCTTCTGAGGCCAGTTACTTACCAAGATGGAGGCGTGGAGCATGGAGGGCATGAAGGCCCCTGCTCCTCTTCCCATGCCTGGGCCTACTATTAAAGAGGGATGAGTCCCTGTGCCTGAGGACACCTGGTACACTTATAGCTCCTGAGGACACTGGGCCCATCCATCCATCTAAAGGGCATTGGCCTACCAGTCCAGCATGAACAGTATATGGATGGAAGATATCTTGGGACAAAGTAGTCAGTGGGCTGAGTTGAGAACTGTCTGGATAGTCATGACCCCAAAACCTGGGCCAGTGACCAACTACACAGATAGCTGGGAAATATACAGAGGACCGACCCTATGGCTGCCTTGCTGGCAGCAAGATGATTCACAAGTGCCTCAAAAACTCCTGTGGGGGTAAGACTTATGGAAGGACATTTATGAATATAGTCTGGAAAAGGTAGTAATGCTTTACCATGTCAATGGACACCAACCTCTTCACAACCTGGCAAGCACCCACTGGTTGGAAGAGGTTCCACTGAAAGATGTGCCATGTGGGAGAGGAGACTTTATGGGAAGTGGTAAAAGCTTGAGGCCTGCTGCTCCATTACTCCAATGTAGTCACAGCCTGTCATCAGTGCACCATCTTTGCAGAAAAGCACCTTTGCTGGCTGTCCCAAGATATGGGTGGCCTGCAATAAGGGGACACTTCACTGAACCACTAGCAGGTATACTACACTGGCCCCATACCACCATCTGAAGGCTCATGTTATGCCTTGATGTGTGTGGGCATGACTACTGGCTTGTTGCAAGCATATCCATGCAAGCGGGCCACACAAAGAGGGGTAGAAGACCCATCTTTCTGACTGCCTATGAACCTTGAATGAATGGCCTGGGGTAGGACAAGCATCTCCCATCAACCTTCTCACTAAACCTTGGGCAGTACTATCCACCTACAGTGAAGTACACAGGAGCTTCTGCTATGTCCTGGGCTGGGACAACAAAATAACATGCTCTTTCCAGTGCCCAAGACATACTCCTAGGGAAATCACCTTCACTTGGCCCTGGCAGGTGCAGATAGAGTCCCACTGGTGTCCCTTGGTAGCTCCTTGGGGCCAGGGACTTGTCATGGAGCTATAGCTGTCACCTATGGTAATGGCCTCCTGGCCCCTTACTCTTATTTATTACAACCCACAGCAAATTTCAATTCCTAAAGTAACTTATATAGCCTCAGTTTAGCAGGTATACACACATCCCTTGGCCCTCTGAGTGCAGGAGGCCCTTAGCCCAGGAATAGATATATAGCATGGTACCAAATGGCCAGGACACCCATGGTCAGTGTAACCATATTAACTAAAGACCAGACTGCCAAGATCTACCTTTATTAGTTCCTATCAAACATCTCTCTTATCACCCTTAGACTCTGCTCTAGAAACTCCTTTCTATAGTGGACCAGCATGCTAGCAGCTGTCAGCAATCATTCTGATTGTTGGGTCTACACTGAATTTCTCACTGCTGCCTCTGCTGGCCTACCATGGTGGATCCACCCTGTGAACCAGACATGGTGGGACTGGCTGCAAGGCTGGAAAGCTCTTGACCCTCTTTTGGAGCAGAGAAAGAGTATGTGAAAAGGTATTTTCCCTCATGAGAAAACAGGCCAACTACAACAAACCATGGTTTTCATACAGTTTGGGATGGTGTGGAGTGGCTATCAGCATTACAAGTAGAGGTGCAACATCCCATGTCTGTATTTATTGAATGCAAAAGTGGTACTGTAAATGAGACAGTTCAGCTCGTGGGGCAGATGCCAGCCATCCTATGCAAGAAGATAATGGTAATGACTGCTACAGATCACTGGGGACAATCTACTAGAGGGACACAGGCCCATTTTATCCCAAGGGAGTCCTGTGGGCCCGTGGCCAATATGGTTGGCCTTACCTCCCATTTAATTGGACTGGGAATTGCACCTGGGGAGTACCACATATCCCAGGGTAAGTATTAAATACTCTTCCAGGTATCCATTGAAATTGGGACTCATTTTAGTCATGCTATTGAGTCAAGTGCTGTGACTGGTATAGTTCTACCCTCTAGCCACTTTTGTGCCCCCTGCAGGTACTATTCTAACCCATGAAGTCATTAAGGTCCTAGCAGATCACATTGCAATAGCCCTTATCCACACCAGACATCTATAGCCCTGGTTTCTGATGAGGTAACTCAAATGAGGAAAGTTGTGCTGCAGAATAGAATGGCATTAGTCTGACTCACTACTGCCACTACTGCCCTGGGTGGGGGAGGGGGGTGGTACCTGTGTCATCCTTCACACTGAGGGTTGTGTGTATATTCCTTATAATTCTCACTATTTTAAGCCTTCACTGCTTTAGGAGCTGAGATTAATCATATATCAGACATAGCCTCTGACCCCTCCACAACTTGGAATTTATTCTAGGTTTCCGGTGGCATTTCCTTCTCCTAGGTCTCTTTGGGTTTTGTCTTGCATTGTTGATCTTAGGGTGTAGACTTTATTGTATTTGTGTTATATGGCTGCAATGTGCTGACATGCTCACCACACAGGTCCCCTATCAGAAGAATGTAATACGAAGAATGAGAGGTGGAGGAACAATGTTGGGGTGGAGTGTGAGAACATGCGGGACATGGCTCCTCCACCCCCATAATGGAAGGTTGGCTGGAGGGCCCCTGGCCAGAAGGAATGTGTATTGCTTTGGAAATTGATTGTAATTCTCTCTTTATCTCCTTTTGGCAGTGGCTTCTTACCCTGTGTGACTGCTTCTTGACCTTTCTTTGCATGTATCACTGATGTAATGTAGTTTAGAGTTACATGTGAGACACGTGCCCTCTTTGTCTGGGACCCCTTAAAACAAGTCTTGGTGTCAGACAAGACTTTGCTGATCTGCTGTTGTGGATGCTCTCTGTAATGTGAGTAATGAAGGCTGTGTCTGTTTCATCCAGTTCTTGTAGTTTTTTTTGGCTTATCTGAATGAGAAGTTGAGATCCCTGGGCTTGACCTTCTGTATTACAAGGAGGTAAACATGTTAATAAAATTTAATTTGTTTTTCTAATGCTAATCTGCATTGTGTCAATTTAATTAATAGAAGCACAGGCAGGATGAACTTGAAGGGTAAAAATAATTTTTCCTTCCTGAAAATATACAGAGACATGTAAAATCTAAACATGAGGCAAACAGTTCCCATGGGTAGAACAACTTCTTCCCAGGATTCTACAGATACACAACATAAAATATAATCAGTATGTGTGCATGTGCATAGGCATATGTAGTTCTCACTCAAGCCTTTTCAAGTAGAATAGATCATATAGATCATAGATCATACAGATCTTTGATTAGGATAACATGGATACACTTTGGTTTTGATATTATTTATAAACTCCTTTTTCTCACTATTTTCCTTTTGTATTAACTCAAGGTATTAGATTTTGAGAATAAGATCCTAGTACTTTTTCTCATTTTCTCAACTAATTTCATTCTGATAAAACTTGGAACTCATTACAACTCATCACAACATTACTAATGCCAAGACATCTAGATATTATGGCCAAACTCAAGGTTTTCCAAAGTTGGTTATATTATTTCAGAGCCTCATGTGGAAGAGAATGGGACATGAAATGAAGATAAATCATTACCCAATTGTTTTCTCATAAATTCATATAGAAATAAGTGCATGATTTTTCTAAATGACATCCAACATTTTATTATAAATAAAAAATCAATTATATTCAGGCAACATTTTATAAATAAAAGCTACCATAAATAATATCAATGTAAGAAGTATACAAGCCTATAGAAAATTTTTATGATTTTATTTGAGCCACACTGATGACAATTGCTGGGAATTAATATCTCAAGGTATTGAGAAAATGCTCTAGAGCAGGGATGTCAAACTTGTTTTCACCAGGGGCCACATCAGCCCCGAAGTTGCCTTCAGAGGGCTGAAATAATTTTAGGACTGTATAAATGTAACTACTCCTTAACTCTTAAGGAGTTGAAATTACATTTGGCCCTTCGAAGGCAACCTCGAGGTTGATGTGGCCCCTGGTGAAAATGAGTTTAACACGCCTGCTCTAGAGAATGATAGGTTTGCTGTGTATTTTATAGATGGGAATAAATGAAGACATAGGGAGGGTTACATAACATCCATTGTGGGAAGATTTAGAAGGTGGCAGATAGCAAAATGGGAAAGTCTCTGGGATTGGGTAAAAATTAAAAGACACACATACTTCTTTCACATTGATATGTGCAGGGGAAGTTAATAACTAACACCTTAGAGATGGTATTTGGGAAACAAGATCGCAATGAAGGGTTCCGTGATCTCTTCTGATGTGGCAGTTGTGCCCTGAGGGGTCTAGAAATGATTACTCTGACATTTCAAGCAAAGTTTGCTAGTATACAGTCTCATGGAAGGGAATGGGCCTTGCTGAAGTGGGGGAGAAAGGCATAGGCTAGGGTGGCAAAAAGCAAGGGTAGCAAGAGCATCAGGCCCTTTTTCCTGAGGATTTATATAGTTCGTGGATTAAGTGAGGGAGTTACACACTGATTGGTGGGTAAAGGTGGTGCCATTTTCCCCCGGGGAGGGGGATGTGACCACCTAAACATAGGTATGTGTGGGGGTTTGTTAGCCAGCCCATAACTTTTCTTCCTCCAGACCATATTTATTCATCTTGTTGTAAAAGAGATATGTGACAGGAGGCAGTTCATTAAAGTTAGGCAGTTACCCAAAGTTATTTCTGGTCTCTTTCTGTAAGCACTAGGGACTGTCTTGTTAAATAGATAGTGACCAGAGGCAGGCAATTAACCAAAGTTGTTTTGTGGGCCTTTTCTTTGAGTGCTAGCGACCCCCTCCCACTAAGGCAGAAGATAGCATAGGAAGAACTCTGAGACTGCAATACTGTCACTGGCCAGCATTTAGCACCCTGGTTTCCAGGAAACACCTTTTACCAATTAGGTAGATTAAATAGTAAATAGAGGCAGGGAGGAGGAAGAAGACAAGTCTCACATGCTAACTCAGCAGTCCTGAGCCTGGTCTGATAATATTGCCAGGTGTTCCAACATCACAAGAAACACTATGTTAGCAAGAAAGAAGGGAAGTCCTTGAAATTCTTTTGTAACATTTCCACTATCTGGGAAAGAAAGCCTTGAAACTGTGCTTTCATCCCAAGGCCTGAATGTGGGACAGGGTCCTTGGTACCCTAAGAAAGAGCCCATAAAACAACTTTGGTTAATTGCCTACCTCTGGTCACTATCTGTTTTATGAGGGAGTCCCTGATGCTTACAGAAAGAGTCCATAAATAACTTTGGAAAGTGCCCCAATTTTAATTAACTGCCCTCTGTCACGTATTTGTTTTACAAGATGGACAAATGGGGTCTGGAGCAAGATAAGGATTTGGGCTAACACACCCCCACACATACCTAAATTTGGGTAGTCACATTCCCCCAGGAAAGCTGGCACCGCATTTACCTGTTAATCAGTATGTAACTTTTTTTTCTCCTATCCCACTAACTATATGTCCTGAGAACAAATGTCTCTCTCTCTCTCTCTCTCTCTCTCTCTCTCTCTCTCTCTCTCTCTCTCTCTCTCTCTCTCGCAGGGGCTCAGGGTGCTCTTTGTTCTCGGGCCTTCAGCTGCTCTTGCTTTTGTCACCCTGTTTTGCTCTGAAACTTTGCCTTTCACCCCCTACTCTACCCAGTCCTGTTCTCTTCCATGGGAACAGGCCACTAATAAACTGATTACATTCTACTAGATTTGCTGATCTGTAATTCTTTACACGCATCAGCAAGAAGAACCAGGTCTCTCCAATCAATACTACCTTCCTCCTGCATTTTGCTAACTTCTACCTAATATTATGTTTGATGCAAAAACACAATAGATGGGTTCACTTAAGGAACAAATTGACCTTTGCCAAATATGTTACAGGCCTAGGATATGACTGCCTGCCATTACTTGCTTTTGTTAGGAATGTTTTATGTTCAGACAATTTTATTTGGTTCCTTTCAGTCTCTGAGTTTGTAAGGCCACCTATGCAGACTTCTCCTGAGGTCTGGCAGGTTCAGTATGTGGCTCCTTTTTTGTCTACACCAACATACTTATATCTCCACAATACATATCCTTGTGATTGTTCTTATTATGTGGAAATCATGACTGTAATATTATCACATCAAAATGTGACCCCTCTTCTGGGTATTTGATATGATTTATAAAAATATATTTCTCGTGTATATTTGGTTTTTGTTCACAGTTTCTGGCTGATAGTTTTTAACACACTTAGAATTCCCAATGTGATGGAAGCAATTAGAGGGAAAAGATTTCAGGAACAACTATAAAGGACACATGGACAAAACCAAGGATGGATGGGGTCAGGGGAGGGAAGTGGGGATGGCTGGGGTTGGGGGGAGTGATGGAGGGAAAATGCAGACAACTGTACTTGAACAACAATAAAAAAAAAGAAAAAAAGCAATTAGAGTATCTTTTGTAATAGTATTTGGTCTTGGTCTCCGGTCCTCCATTTCTGAAATCACTTCAAAACCATAAAGTGAAATGGTATTTTGTTAATCTTAGCAAGCCCCTTTTCACCACAGTTGAGTTAATGTTAATGAGGTAACTTTTGAAATACACTTAAGGATAGAGGCTGTTGCCAGGGGTACCAACCAAAAATAGTGAAAACTTTTAGTTTTACCTCCTAATTTTCAGGAAGATAGGGGAGAAGAACTGTATACTGAGTCAATCACCAAAGGTCAATGATTTAATTAACATGACAACAGAGGAAGCTTCTGTTAAAAACCCAAAGAATGAGGTGTAGGGAGCTTCAATGTCAGGGAACCAAAGCACTCCTACTGCCAAAATTCTAGGCCCCAGATTCCACAATGACACAAGCTCCTTTATTTGAGTCTTTGACTTATGTTTCTCCATCTATTCGTTGATTACATGTCTTTTTATAAACCAGTAATCTAGAAAGTAGATGAATTTTCCAAGTTCTGTGATAATCTATAAAAGTAATTGAACCCCTGGAAGGGCCATGGAAACCCTTGATTTTATAAACAGTTGGTCAGAAGTACAGGTAAAATTCTGGGCTTGAGATTGTTACCAAACCCAATTCTGTGTGTCTCATGTTTTGAAAGGCCAAAACTAAAAATGTCAGATTTTGTAGTAAAGAAAGTTTTATTGATTGAGAAGTCACCAAACAAAAGATGAGAACCCCAATAGTGCCTCAAACCCATCTCGCTCACTGAATTAGGTTAACAGTTTTTAAAGAATTAGGGAAAACCAGAATGTGGAAGTGCTGGTGGGGCAAGTTTTAATGGAGGACCTTGAAACCTGGCCATTTATGGTAAGGGGTGTCAGAACTAGATCTTCCTAAACTGACCCTTTGTTTCTGAAAGGGTTCCTGTGTTCAAGTTCTTGTTGTCTCCCTGTCCTTTGGTTTTGTGAGTGTCTGGGGTAGATAAGACTTTGGTTCCAGGTGCAGCTGGACATCAAAGTGGTCTCCTCTGTAACAAGCCTCAGCTGGATGACTTGTGGTTTTGGTGTATTCTCTCTGAAAAGCAACTCAGTGTCTTATTAAATAGGATAGGACCATTTTGAGCTGGTTCTGCAGTTACAGGATTGGTAAATTTGTTTAACGATAACTAAACAAAGAGTTATTTTCAGCAATATGAAAATATAATGTCCAATAAATATTCATGCAAAACCAATAAGAAAAATATAGTTTGTTTAATTATTGTTTTGAGTCAAATGTCTATCTCTTTGGATGAAACTGGCATTAGATTGATACCTCCAACAATTGAGAAATATAAATTGCAGATAAATTTTATAATTTTGTATATGTTTGTTAAAGAAAGTATAGGAAATTATGGTAGTACAGTATAATCAAAATGATAAATCTTACTTCCAGCCAAGATGGAGGCGTAGGTGGAAATACTGTGCCTCCTTGCACAACCAAATTTAAGGACAACAAAGATTTAGAAACAAAAACACAACCAGAACAGACAGAAAATTGAACTGTAAAGAAGTCCAACAACAAACCATTCATCCAGACTGGTAAGAGGGGCGGAGTCAGTGGCTGGTGGAGAGGGGTCACAGCAGGAAAAAGCGGTGGATGGCAGACCCAGGCATGGGGAGCATATGAGCAGACCCAGTGAGGCATGCAAAGCGGTTGGCTGACCGCGGAAACACATTCGCGTGCAGATAAACCAGGCAAAAAATGGGCAGTAAGACAGACTACACAACCCAGGGCCCCAGTGAAAGGAAATAAGCCTTAAAGCACCAATTGAAAAAACTTGCAGGGGTTGAGGTGCCGGGAGAGACTCCCAGCCTCACAGGAGAGAGAGTTTGTTGGAGAGGCCCACAAGGTCCTACAACATACACAAGCCCACTCACACGGGAATTAGCACCAGAAGGGCCCAGTTTGCTTAGGGGAAGCAGCAGAGGGGACTGAGATATGAGAGAGAGTGGAGCAAGGACCATTGTTCCCTCTCTGACCCTGCCCCCACATATAGCATCATAATCCAGCAACTGGGTTGCCTCACCCTGGTGAATGCTCAAGGCTCCACCCCACACACATAACAGGCATGACCAGACCAAAAAATTATGGCTCAAATGGAAGAACAGATCAAAGCCCCAGAGCCAATACTTCTAAGCAACCAACAGATAGCCAACCTATCAGATGCACAGTTCAAAACACTGGTGATCAGGATGCCCCCAGAACTGCTTGATTTTGGTCACAAATTAGATGAAAAAATGAAGGCTACACTAAATGAAATGAAAGAAAATGCACAGGGAACCAATAGTGATGGAAAAGAAAACTGGGACTCAAATCAATGGAGTGGACCAGAAGGAAGAAACAACCAACCAGACAGAAAAGAATGAAGAAACAAGAATTCAAAAACATGAGAGGCTCCAAGACATCTTTAAAGGTTCCAACATCTGAATTATAGGGGTAGCAGAAGGGGAAGAGGAAGAGCAACAAGTGGAAAACTTATTTGAACAAACAATAAAGGAGAACTTCCCCAATCTGGCAAAGAAGATAGATTGATACCTCCAACAATTGAGAAATATAAATTGCAGATAAATTTTATAATTTTGTATATGTTTGTTAAAGAAAGTATAGGAAATTATGGTAGTACAGGAAATTATGGAGAGTCCAGGAAGTCCAGGAAGCCCAGAGAGTCCCAAAGAAGGTGGACCCAAGGAGGAACACACCAAGGTGCATCATAATTACATTAGCCAAGATTAAAATGAAGGAGAAAATTCTAGAAGCAGCAAGAGATAAGGGGATGGTTACCTACAAAGGAGTTCCCATCAGACTGTCAGCTTATTTCTCAAAAGAGACCTTTCAGGCAAGAAGGGGCTGGAAAGAAGTATTCCAAGTCACGAAAGGAAAGGACCTACATCCAAGATTTCTCTATCCAGCAAAGCTTTCATTTAGAGTGGAAGGGCAGATAAAGCGCTTCTCAGATAAGGTCAAGTTCAAGGAGTTCATCATCACCAAGCCCTTATTATATGAAATGTCAAAGGGACTTATTTAAGAAAAAGAAGATAAAAAATATGAACAGTGAAAGGACAGCAAACTCACAATTATTAACAATCACACCTAAAACAAAAGCAAACTAAGCAACAGCCAGATCAGGAGCAGAGCCACAGAAATGGAGATCACATGGAGGGTTAGCAACAGGGTGTGGGAGGAGGAGAGGAGTGGAGAAGATACAGAGAATAAGTAGCATAGACAGTGAGAGGGCAAGAATAGTGTGGGAAATGTAGAAGCTAAAGAACTTATGACACATGGACATGAACTAAACGGGGGGAATGTGGGAGGGAGGGTGTGTGCAGGGTAGAGGGGAATGAAGGGGAGGGAATGGGACAACTGTAATAGCATAATCAATAAAATGTGTTTAAAAATGATAAATCTTTGCTATCTGCCTTACTGATTAGAAAAAAGACAGAAAATAGAATATTAAGTGAAGGATTGCTTCAGTTCTTTCTGCTTAAGGTGAGTGTTTAGAACAATATGGCAGCTAAAGATAGAGAAAAAGGGGTGACTTTACATGTAATTAAGAACAAATTATAGGAAATAAGACTAGATTTCATTTGGACATAACTCACATCAAAGTTAATATTTATTTTCACAAAACTTGATAATTCAAGTTATTATACATTCCATATTATTAGATTATGATGGTGAGGTTAAAAAATGGCAAGCCAGATTTATATATGACAACCTATAAGGTCTTTACAAAAAAAAATCCAGCCATTGTTAATATAACGAGAATTGTTTGCAAGACATCAATGCAATCTGACAGTCAAAGTGAGTGGGCTGGAATGCTCATGCATGAACAGTGACAACTTCATTGTACTAGTCAATGGGGGCAGTAGAACCTGTTGGGTAAGCATGTGTACTGTGTGGCTGTCACATTCAAAATGACTGAGTAGAGGAAGGAGTCTGCATCCAATTTTGCGTTAAGCTTGAACATCACTCTGTGGAAATTTTTTGGATGGTTCAGAAGGCTTTTGGGGATGATGCAAGAAATGCAGTGCAAATAAAAGTGTGGCATCAATGCTTCAAATATGGTCAGGAATCTGTTGAAAGTGATCCATGCTCTGGAAGACCTGCAACAAGCAGAACACCTGAGAGTGTTGAACATGTATGGGCTGCAATCAACAAAGACAGGTTACTGACAGTACAAGAACTGGAAGCTTATCTGAGGATTCCAAAAACTACTGTGTCTGAGATTTTGACACAGAATCTTGGCATTATATGTGTCATGGCAAAATACGTTCTGTGGCTTCTGCTACCAGAGTGGAAGGAACATCGTGCTGCAGTTGCTAATGACTTGACTCAAACCACTACCAACGAACCAGATTCCACAAGGTCATATCTGCAGATAAGTGGTGAGTCTACAGCTATGATCCAGAAATGAAGGCCCTATCATCCCAAAGGAAGTCACCTGGTTCTCCAAGCTCATAAAAGGCATGGCAGAGTCTCAGTGAAAGACCATGTTAACTCTGTTTTGGATTGGGAAGGTGTTGTCCATTATGAGTACACCCCTCTAGGTAAAAAAATTAATAAGGAGTATTACCTCAAAGTTCTTTGTCAGTTGAGAGATGCAATACAACAAAAACAGTTGCAGCTATGGGCAACTGGTGATTGGCAGTTTCATCACAACAACACGACTGCTCATGCATCAAATCTTATGCAGAGTTTTTTTTGCATAACATTAAATCACCCAAGTGACACAGATCCCCTACAGCCCAAATGTGGCGCCCTGTGACTTCTGGCTTTTTCCCAAACTAAAAATCACCTTTGAAGGGAAGAGATTTCATATCATTGATGAGATTCACAAAAATAATATGGGGCAGCTGAAGGCAATTCCAACAAAAGATTTTGCAAAGTGTTTTAAACAGTGGAAGAGATTCTGGGGGAACTGTGTGAGGTTCCAAGGTACCTACTTCAAAGGGGACCGAGGTGTCATTTCCTATGTACAATGTTTCTTATCTTGTGTCTTCTTCAGTAAATGTCTCCAATTTCCATATTAAATGACTGGAAACATTCTGGACAGACTTTATATGACTGGGTGTTATCTGCATGCAAAAAAGTGTAATTCATTTTTTAGGTTTCTTCTTTTTTTTTTTAGAGTCAGAGGTAAATATTCATAGATGCAAAAAACTTAGTGTTTTACCTTAAGCCATGCAGGGTATTCCCATGTGGCCTTATTAGAATGATATAACATTTAGGAGCAAAGATACGGCTTAGTATCCCAGCACTGGAAGTCAAGATGGAGAATATCTCCACAGCCATCATGATCTTCCCCTTGGTACTATGGTACACAGGTAGGAAGGTAATCCAGACACTACAGGACATCAACATGCTGAATGTCAGAAACTTGGCTTCATTGAAGGTGTTGGGCAGATTCCTGGCCAGAAAAGCCAAGATGATGTTAACTAGGGCCAAAGAGCCCAAGAATCTCAGGGCATAGTAGAAGGCAATGACAGAGCCTTTTATTGCACTCAATAATGAGGTATCCATGCTCAGAGTGTGTATCAATATCAATAAGTGGAGGTGTGAACCCAAGCCAAATTCCAGACAGAGTTGTGTGGATAAGGAAGCAGATGAAAATGACTGAACTAGAAACTCCTGATCCCCAAAACCACCTTGTCTTTCTCCCTGGTGTTGTGGCTTTGAAGGCCATAAGCATGGTGATAGTTTTCGCTAATATGGTTGAAACAACCACAGTAAACATGAAACCAAAAATTATTTGTCAGAGGATGCAGGTGTCTGTGTTGGGATGACCAATGAAAAGTAAGGAGCAGAGGAAACACAGGAAGAGGGAGATGAGAAGAATGTAGCTAAGAGCCCTGATATTGGCCTTAACTATGGGTATGTGTCTGTGCTTCACAAAGACCCCAAGAACCACAGCTGTTTGGACAGAAAAACAAATGGCTATGCTGGCTAGTGCTGTCCCCAGTGGATCTTCAAAAGCCAGGAAGGTTACAGTCTTTGGGAGTCAGTGATTCCTCCCACTGTTTGGATACTGGTTGTCTGCACACTTTGTGCATTCATTGGAATCTGGAGGTGGGTGGGAAGAGCAAATTCTCATTGCTTCAGGATCTGCAATGCTTTCTTTTTTAACAGAACTTAAAAACATGCACTTTTGCCAATTTAAGGCACACGATTCACCCTTGTTCCATACACAAAAGAAATTCAAGATGCTATGAATACACTCATTCCAGTTGAAAGCAGTGTCCATACTTTTCTCATTTTTATAGTGAAATATGATTTCCTCTTATCTTTCATATAAGAGTGTGTACTACTTTTATTTTATTTTTTAGGATTGAAACCATTACAATCTTTAAGATATTTCAAATATCTATTTTTCAAGCTATACCCTAAATGCATTAATTTTACAAAGGAGCTTATTTCTAGTGGAAATCTTATAATGGTCATGACACAATTGCATTTTTATATAAGCATCTTAAGCTCTCATTAGATTAACCTTGAGATGTTCAGTTGTGCTCGCTAAAAACCATGACCTTTTCCTTCTCACAAAACTGAATGTAATGTATTAGTGAACTTTCCTGACTCTCCCATAAAATATTTTCTGATATCAATTATTTCTCATCATTTCCATTTTGTAAATCTGATCCAAAACTGAATCTTTAACTGAATTATGGTGATATACCGAACCAACTTCCCTTGTCTTCAAATCCCTCCTCCTTCAGTCTTTTTTGCAGTTATTCTTCAAATACCAAGTCAGATCACTTAACTGCCATGCTTAGAGCCTTCCAATTGCTTCTCATTACACTTAAAATAAAACCTGCCATCTTCATAAACCCCAGACTTCACCTTCTACCACTATATCTTTGAACTTCGTCTTCCAACCACCCACACTACCTGACTTGGTTTACTTACAACACAAACTCCTGTTCCTGGCCCTTTACACTTCTGCTTCTTATATCTCGAATCCTCTTCCTTCAGAATATAACAAGACTAATATTTGCCTGCTCACTTACTGAGGGGTTAGCACAAAAGTCATGTCCTCTATGATTTCAGCCCCATGTGGTCTAAGGAGCTTTCTGTCACACAATCCCACCATATTCTGGCATTGAGGATACTAGGTTATACTAATTATAACATTGAAATGTGTTACAGGAGGGATCAAATGAATGATAAAATGAGGGAAGGAATGATACTTTGTGAGTCAAACCCAAATTCTAACCAACTTTTACATTAATGGGGATAGTGAAGACCATAGTGAGAAAAATCCATTGCTGATTCTTAACCTGTCTTATTGGAAATCTCACCTCCTGGACAGAGAGTACAGTTAAAACAACATATAGCTCTTGCTTCTTATGGGGTTTTCCTAAATCCTGGACCACAGCTTGGGCTGCATACAGAGAGGGAAGCCTGAAAAAATAAATTGGTGATAGATGCTGCTAATAAATTTAGAATAGATGAATTGTATAGTTTGGTAGATTAATAATATTACTACAGAAACTATATAAGTATGGAATATTTTAATAGGGTATAATGCCTTTTAGAACTACCCAAGCCATGCATACTGAAATTAAAATTAAATAGACAAAAATAATGTTTTTGATAAAAATAAAATCCCAAAGGCAAGTATTCAAGTAACCAAACTATGTCTTCATAAAATTATTGATGCAGGTGATTAACAGCCATACATTAATTAATTGTATAATAAATCTGTAATGATGTTATATTTAATATTATAGCAATAACACTGGGAATTCAGAAAAGCTTGGGGTGCTGTTTTTGTTACCTCATGATTAGCACTTTTTTGTGTGATGTGACTATTTAAAATCTAATATTTTCTGGTGAAAATATTTAAAATCTAAGCAAATATTTAAAATCAAACCTCTTAGTAAACTTTACAGCATAATATTGTTAACTACTGTCACCATGCTATACATTAGATCACCAGAAATTGCTTGTCTTATAACTGAGTATTTTTTCTTTTTTTAAATTTTAATTCTTGTTCAAGTACAGTTTTCTGCCTTTTACTCCTGCCCCAGCCAACCCCCCAGCCCTCCCACCATCCCTCTCATTTCCAACCCCCTCATTTTGTCCATGTGTCCTTTATAATTGTTCCTGTAAACCATTCTCCTTTCCCCCTGAAATTCCCTCCCCTCACCCCTCTGGTTACTGTCAGCATGTTTTCTGTTTCAATATATTTGGTTATATTTTGCTTATTTGTTTGTTTTGTTGCTTAGGATCCTGTTAAAGGTGAGATCATATGGTATTTGTCTTTTACTGCCTGGCTTATTGCACTTAGCATAATGCTTTCCAGTTCCATCCATGCTGTTGCATAGGGTAGGAGCTCCTTCTTTCTTTCTGCCACATAGAATTCCATTGTGTAAATATACCATGGTTTCTTGATCCATTTATTTACTGATGGGCACCTAAATTGTTTCCAACACTTGGCTATTGTAAATTGTGCTGCTCTGAACATTGGGGTGCATAGGTTCTTTTGGATTGGTGTTTCAAGGTTCTTAGAATATAAACCTACAAGTGGAATGGCTGGGTCAAAAGGCAGATCCATTTTTAGTTTTCTGAGAAAATTACATACTGTTTTCCATAGTGGTTGTACCAGTCTGCAATTCCACTAACAGTGTACTAGGGGTCTCTTTTCTCCACAACCTCTCCAACAGTTGTTGTTTGTTGCTTTATGATGGCCATTCTTACTGGTGTGAAGTGGTATCTCATTGTGGTTTTAATTTACATCTCTCTGATAGCTAGCGATACTGAGCATCTTTTCATGTGTCTCTGCATCCTCTGTATGTCCTCCTTGGAGAAGTGTCTGTTCAAGTCCTTTTCCCATTTTATAATTGGGTTGCTTATCTTCTTAGAGTGGAGTCGTGTAAGTTCTTTATATATTTTGGGGATTAAACTAATGTCTGAGGTATCACTGGCAAATATGTTTTCCCATACAGTTGGTTCTCTTTTTATTTTAATACTGTTTTTGTTAGCCATGAAGAAGCTTGTTATTTTGATGAGATCCCATTTGTTTATTCTTTCCTTTATATTCCTTGCTCTAGGGGACCTATTGGTAAAAATGTTGCTTCATGAAATAGCTGAGATTTTCCTGCCTATGTTCTCCTCTAGGATTTTAATGGTGTCGCGGCTTACATTTAAGTTTTTTATCCATCTTGAACTTATTTTTTGTATGGTGTAAGTTGGTACTTGAGTTTCATTTTTTTGCACATAGATATGCAGCTCTCCCAACACCATTTGTTGAAGGGGATATCTTTACTCCATTTTATGTTGCTGCTCCTTTTGTCAAATATTAACTGACTGTAGAGACTTTGGTTTACTTCTGGGCTCTCTGTTCTGTTCCATTGGTCTATGTGCCTGTTTTTATGCCAGTACCAGGCTGTTTTGATTACAGTGGCCTTGTAATACAGTTTGGTCAGGTATTGTGATCTCTTCTACTTTGTTCTACTTTCTCAAAATTGCAGCTGCTATTTGGGATCATTTATGCTTCCATATAAATTTTTGGAATATTTGTTCTATGTCTGTGAAATATGCCATTGGTACTTTAATAGGTATTGCATTGAATCTGTAAATTGCTTTGTGTAATATGGACATTTTGATGATGTTAATTCTTCCAATCCATGAACATGGTATGTTTCCATTTGTTTGTGTTTTCCTTGATTTCATTCTTCAGTGTATGTAGTTTTCTGGATACAGGTCTTTTATCTCCTTGGTTAGGTTTATTCCTAGGTATTTTATTTTTCTTTTTACTATATCGAATGAAATTTTTTTCTTGATTTTTGCTTCTGCTGTTTCATTGTTAATATACAAAAATGCCTTTGATTTCTGGATATTGACTTTGTATCCTGCTGTTTTGCCAAATTCATTTATTAGGTTGAGCAGTTTTGGGTGGAGTCTATAGGATTTTCCATGTACACTATCATATCATCTGCAAACAGTGACAGTTTTGTTTCCTCCTTTCCAATTTGGATACCTTTATTTCCTTTTCTTGTCTGATTGCTGTGGCTAGAACTTCCAAAACTATATTGAATAGAAGTGGTGAAAGTGGACAAACTTGTCTTGTTCCTGATCTTAGTGGAAAAGCTTTTAGTTTTTGTCCATTGAGTATGATGTTGGCTGT
>PVKM010023646.1:0-21024 GCA_004027735.1 Carollia perspicillata | reverse complement strand
GTACAGAGAATAAGTAGCATAGACAGTGGGGAGAAAATAGACAGGGAGAGGGCAAGAGTAGTGTGGGAAATGTAGAAGCTAAAGAACTTATGATACATGGACATGAACTAAAGAGGGGGAGTGTGGGTGGGAGGGGGTGTGCAGGGTGGAGGGGAATGAAGGGGGAAATGGGAGAACTGTAATGGCATAATCAATAAAAAAATAAAAATAAAAATCCCAGGTACCGAATATAGAAAGCGACTGATTGACATTAATAAAGAGTAAAGAGAACATCTGTTCTCTGAGTGCAGAGCAGAATGAAGAGAACACCAGGATAAAGAGGACATCTCTGGCATACCATGAGAAATCGTTTTTCATTATGTCTGTTAAGATAGGCTACTTTATGTGGCAGTTAACAAACATCCCTAAAATCTTAGGGGCTTGAGCAAAGGTTGAGTCCCTGTGTCTGCTTCAAGTCTATCAGTAAGGGAGAGGCTCAGAGACCCAGGCTACTTGCTCGTAACTCAGGGACTCAAGCTGGCAGAACAGAAACTGTCTTGAAGAAGGTCAATCACCTTGCCAAAGGTTAAAGAGAGCTCTCTGGGTGGGTCTTGCTCCAACAATCATGTGTTCTGTTTTGGAAGCGATGCACATTATTTCTGCTCACAGTTCATCGGCTAGAGCTAGCCGTACGGCCCACACCACCACCAGGGACCCAGAAGGCACAGGCCAGACATGCTTCACAAACAACACCCAGGACTGCACCAAATACATTCTTCTTTGAAATCACAGAAATCCAAGAGAGTGTGCACCTGCCTTAGAACATGTCTTACGGAACATTACAAATTTTTAAATTCAGACTGGTCTGTACCGGTTTTCCCAGGCACATATATTAACTTGATTAATGCTTACCTTACACTTGCTATTGAAAGGGGACTTCACAGTCCGTTATTCCACGCATCGGAATATAATCAACCAAGCAAGAAGCAGAGAAAACAGTACTGTAAATTTGGATGCCATACTAAATTTTAGATTATTAATTAACCGAATCAAACGTAAATATAAAGTCCTCTCAAGGAAGGTGTTACATAACTGGCCCCAAACGTGAAAATTAGTTCCACAGCCCAGATTCCAGGTGTTGGACCAGAGTCTCTGCTCTTAAAGGTTAAACTGACATCATTCCCCACTCAGGAAGCATATAAACTAGTTTATATTACACTAGCGTGTATTGCACAGATATGCTGCTGTGGAAGGGACACTTCTAATCTCGGCAAAACCATCTGGTGCTGGTCAGAGACAGGGAAATGGTCTACGCTGTGGTTGCCACCTTCCCAGCGTGCTGCTTCCCGAGAAGCCGGTCCCTCCCCGGATGGGAGTCCTCGAGTGAAGCATCTCATCGCACTGACGCCTTCAATGTAATCCTAGTGTGACACTGCCTATACTTCTATAGTTTAAATCGCAGATACAATTCGGAACATTAGTTCAAAGGTATCCCCAGTTACGCTGGATGTAATTATTTAAAATATCTCCAAGTTTTGCATGTTATTAATAAGAGAGCAGAAAGGTTTTGGTAATATCCAAGATCTTTCAAATTTGAAGGATGTTACATTTTTGTACTTAAGTATACCATCAAATAAAAAAATATTTAGTTAGCTCTGGCTCGTGTAGCTCAGTGGATTGATTGCGGGCTGCAAACCAAAGGGTAACCAGTTCGTTTCCCAGTTGGGGACCATGTCTGGGTTGCGGGTCAGGTGGCCCGATGGGGGCCACGTGGCAGGCAACCACACACTGATGTTTTTCTCCCTCTCTTTCTCCCTCCCTTCCCCTGTCTCTAAAAATAAGTAAATGAAATCTTTAAAAAATATTTAGTTAGAATTTTTAACAACTTTATATACTCACAGAAGAAATCAAAATTCTATTAAGTGATTCATCTAGATGGAAGTAGCACATGTATATAAACAGAGAAAATTAGTTTATATTAGACTCCATGGATAACATTGTTATTAATTCTTCGTGCTAGGAAATAAATCTGGAATGAATCCCAAATATAATAAACTTCACCTTCACCTACACTTCCTCTTTCAGAGTTGCTTCTGTCTCTGTCATTTGTGTTTTTGTTTCTGTTATTGCCCAGTTTCGATCTTGTCTGGTTTCCACTTGGGCAATACATCCTTTTCCTTCGGTGGGTGTGAGGACTGAATTACTGGCTTTATTGTTTAGCAGTTCACCCACCTCTGTGGTCTAGAGATGGGGGTCTGTTCTCTGTCACATGGGAGGTGACAAGGATCAGCCACTTTTGTTTATCAGCACGGTTGAAAAAAACGCTTCTAGCTCTCATTATGTGAACTGGACATATTTCCAGTCTTTAGAATGTTTTGACAAATTAGACTCTAAAGTTTCTGTCACTTTGTCATCAAGGGGAATCATTATCAGACGGAATGAGGACCAAAATAAGCCTCCAAGGGTTTCCTTGAAAAAAGGTCAAATAACCCTGAGGTTGGTGCAGAAAGAGAAATTGTGCGGCTAATTTTGTAATGCAGTTCTTAACCTGCTTTGTATTGTTTAGCGTTTGTGTTCTTCATCGGCCCCCTCCATACGCTCTTCTCTCTCAAGTCACCAACCTACCTCTGAGTTAGCTGTTACACCTGCCTTCCAACACCTAGTCCTTCATCATCAAATAACATCCAGCAGGTAGACTAACAGCCTTCATCTTCCACTCGCTGGTGTGCTAGCCATTCCGGGACTCGTGCCAAACATCACACGTAAAGTGATCTATGAAAGGACCAAACCAGGGGTTGTTACAAAGGGGCAGTGACAAAGCCCCGCTGAAGCCAACCCCCGGTGGAACTGCCCTTCGCTTCATCCCACGACATCCCTGCGCTGTGGTGCGGTCAGTTGTTGACCCTTTGACCACAGAGAACACTAGTCCTTGATGACAGACTCCTGGCATTTCCCCAGGCACCAAGCTTTGTGAGCATACCTGTCCATGTGAACATGTGTGAAAGAACATTCATAACTTCCAAGAAAGAGAAAATGAGGATCTTGATAGACTCCAGCCTGTGAAAGTCCTACCAAACTCAGGCATCGAGAGGGCACCCCTCTGCGAGTCAAAACTCAGCATATTCAGAAAGTCTAAATACAGGCTTTTCTTCTCTTTATTTGTGTGATACGTACTGATTATCTGACCAGTGGTCCTAGGTCCCAGCACTCTTCTCCTCGGAGACAGTAACTCTTCATCTCCAGCCTTTCTTTCCTTGTTTTAAATGCTCTCCTTCTCCAGCTTCCAGCATGGGATCACTCATTTTCTTCCTCTTCCTTCCGCCAGTGACCCATTGAGGTCGGTGCTGTCCACATCTGTGTGTGGATTTGCTCCTCCGCTTCTTCCTCTATGGTGATAATAGCTTATTAAAATCTTTTTCTTATTTACAAAATAGGATCCCATTTATGTACAATATATATAACTACAAGGATAAAGTAAACACATAATGGTGGTTTTATCTCTGAGTGAGGAGATTGAGGATAATTCCTTCAACAAATATTTGTTAAGCACCCAACCAGGGCCTGGCACTGGGTCATTGAGTAAAAAGGGGTGAATGTCCAAAAAGGGTGATTTTTAAATTAAAATCTGAATCAAAAATTTGGATCTGTGTTACTTTTCCTCACTACCACCAAATTTTGCATTGTTGTTTCATTTTCAGATTTTTTGTTTTGCATCCTCCGTCCTCCCCAGCCACTTCGGGTGTATATTGTAATTTGGCTCAGACTCACAGGGCTGAATGGAAAATTATGAAGATGGACATTGCTGTGATCAATCACAACAGCCCAGCCCAAACATTGTGCTTAGTATTTGTTTTATTCTTGTCATAAGTCCTTTGAGGTCAGAGAGCACAGATTCTGTTATTTTTGTATCTCACAGACTTCTAGCTTAGAGTTGGGCACACACAAGGCAAATACAAGGCACACAATCAATGAATAATTAATCGATCCTGATGCCCTAATACACATCTATATTTGCTTCCGGGAAGTAGTTTTTCAAGGATCAAGTTCTACATGAATAATTAATCATATATCAAATGCCTCCAAAGGGCAAGGTCAAATGTGATAGAAAGGATGAAAGCCATTAAGAGATTGTTGATACGCACACTAATCCATTTCAGTCGTGTCGGTTTGCATTTGTTGGTGTTTGGCCTGCGGAGAGCTGCAGATGGCAGCTTTATCAAAAGATGCACTTTTCAACACCTCGTTACTAGACTTGATGTGCGTAGCTCCCACATACACTGCGCTGTATGGGATTGTTCTTCGGACCACCTAGAGCATCTCCCCTTGTTACCAACCTATTTCAGAGAGATGGTCACACACTGCGCCCCATCCGTAGTGGGGTTGGCCAGTGGTTTCCTTATATTCTCCCTTTCTTCTATGGTAACAGGAGTTTGAGAGTGAGGCTGGCCAAACAGGGCGATGTTACCCATCTACCTTTGCAGCCTGATATGTTCCTATAACTGTTATTGAAGTGATAATGTAATTGCAAATGAAATATACATCTTCTGAATTGTATTCTTAAATGTAAAAAGTGTTCTCCGTTTCCCTTTTCCCCTTTCTGTTGGCTGAAATGCGGAATGGGCAGGCTTGCCATCTTGGAGGATGGTTTGGAGGGAAATGACCTTGGAATGCTGGCGAGTGGGATGAAAAGGGGGTGCTCCCTGGAGGGGTTCTCCAGACAAAGTCATCACACCCGCCCTGTCTACCACCTGTGGAGGGTTACACAAAAGAGAAAGAGGAAGATTAAACAACAACAGCAACTCCTATTGTGTAAGCCACTGTTGGTATGATGTCTCTTCTAAGAGACAGATGTATACTCTAACCAATTACAGGACAGATGGATTTTAAAACCATCAGGGATGGGTGTCCAATCTAGTGTGTTTATAAAACCGAGAGATGCTCTAAGGATTGGCCTAAGACTTAACCGTATTCAGATTTCTAGTGGTGAGTTCCCTGTAGAAAGATACACGTTTTTGGGATAGTTCTTTTCCAAATTGTAAGAGAAAGCTTATTTAGAAAATGACAGAGGCAGTAGAAGGGAGCCCGCTGGGCTGCACAGATAGTCTCAGGCACCATTGCGAGGGGCGGGGGGCACAAAAGGGCAAGAGAGAGACAGGGACATGCCCCTGGGAGGGAGAGCACTTACGAACAGTTTTACTTATCAAAGATTAGTCAAGATCTAGCTCCTCCTTTATAAAAGATCTATAATACTTAAACTCTTTATAAACTGTATCATGAACCATAAAAACTCATGGCTCTTTTTAGCAGAATGAAATAGGAATTTCTTTATTCTTTATAGCATTTGCTGCTGTCAATTTACATGAATTTCTTTCACCCACACCTGGTCAGCTCGCTGTTTTCGTTTTGGTCGAAGATCTGATAAGAGGTGGTCCTTTGTGGTGAACTGAACGGCTTGCATAGGTGCATGAAAAGCAATAGCTGTGCCGTTCTAGAAATTGCACAACTTAATCAGCTGAACTACAATGACTAGATGCACGTTGCTTCCGAGATCAAATCCACTCTCTCCTGTGTGCTGCTGGGTGGACTTTTGCTTCAGGGAAACCGGATGCTGCGAGAAGATAGTTCCACAACAGGGTCACCTGACTGAAAATGAATTCAGCTTATTTCTTCCTTTGTTCCAGTTGGTTGGTTTTCTCAGTTCACTGCTTTTTAACTCTGCTCAGAGAAAGAATGGTAAAAAGCATTGTCTGAATGTAATTAAGGCCGTATCATGGTGGCTTTGAATATTAAAAGAAAAATACTCATTTTACATCATTTTCAACTTTTTTATTGTTATGAATTTAGCTACCCTAATTTAAAAACAACGCTACAGGTCATTTCATAACAGGCCAGATCATAAACTTGTTTCTAAAGTCTTTATGACCCCAGAAAGCAGAGATGAATTGGACTGGCTTAATTGGCTGAAACGCCTTTGAAATGCAATGCGGTGATTTAATCATCCCGTGGCACTAATGGAGGTGAGCACTTTGTCCACTAGGAAACTGTGTGATCTTTCTCTGAGTTTCTAAGTGCCTGTTTACTGCTATACAGAAGGTGCTTTCTTTTGTAGTTTGCACGTGGCCTTGTATGGTAGATGAAAGGGGAAACACGTTTGGAGCCTTGGATGCTCTAAGTCACCTGTTGGCATTGGCCAAAATGAGTCCACTCTGCACCAATGTCTTGAAATAGTGAATTTAGGCTATTTATTGGCTATTGAAGAAAGGAGAAAGGCAAAAATAAGTATCATTAATTGCCTGGCTTATGTGAACGTGGGGCCGGATGGTCTTAGTCTCAGGAAGTGATATAGCAGGTGGTCTCTGCATCCAGGACGCCTCTAGTCACACCCCTGCCAGTTCATGTTCCTTCTTGGACACTTCCTAGGTGTGTCCCCTTGAGAAAGTTAATTCAACTGGAAATAGCTTTGGATCCTTGGCAGGTACCCGAGCATCATCTAAACATCAATTTAGGCAGAGCAGCTGCTCCACTCATGGGCGCTCATCCCTTCCTTCACCATCTTATCCCAGACAACCCTGCTCCAAGTAGGTATCTGCTTGCTGGTAAACCAGGAACAGGGACTTATCTTCTCAGTGGCTCTTTTCTTCCTGAAATCCAGTTGAGGAAATTGATTCAAATGTATTATCTCCCTTAATAATTAGAGATGGGCAATGATATACACCGAAACATTTATCTGGCCAGTATTGTCTACCAGAACAAAGTTATCTCTGGTTAATTGTACATTTTAAACCAAAATGCTCATTATTAAATTCATTTATCAAGGAAGACATCATAACTATAATCCATACAAAATTCCCCACATGAATAATACTTAACCTTTTTCTATGTTCCAAATTTTGTAACCACAAATATATTTTTAATAAATGCCTTACATACCCATGATAAATTATTTCTACACATGTGTTTAAATTGTCCGTCAATAAGATCTAGCAAAATTACAGCTAATTTAATTATCAAAACAACATATAACTTCATTTTTATTCTCTATTAATTCATTATTGCTATTGTTATGTGAGAATTATGAAAATGTACATTTTTTATATAAGGAGAGATGACTATTCTGGCTAAGATACAAATGGCAAATTCTATTTGGATGATTCCACTGCCTATCTTGAAAAGTCTGGTAAGTCTTGGGGAAGGTTCAGGGGGCTAGTGAGTGATGTACTTATTGGCATATTCCGCTCTACCTTAGGCACAGGATGGTGGTGGATTTTACATCCTTGAACATTGTTGGTTCATTGGATTTCCTCCCACTCTTCATGTCATGCATTTCATTTCCTTGATTCAGATTTTCTGGAATTCCTGGCATTCTTCTTCCTACTCAGAATCTTTTTTTAAGATGTTATTTACTTATTTTAAGAGAGAGAGGAAGGGAGGGAAAAAAGAGGGAGAGAAACGTCAATGTGTGGTTGACTCTCATGTGCCCCCTAGTGGGGACCTGGCCTGCAACCCAGGCATGTACCCTGACTGGGAATCGAATCAATTACCCTTTGGTTCTCAGGCTGACACTCAATCCACTGAGCCATACCAGCCAGGGATTGCCACCCAGAATCTTAAACATTGCCAGTCCCAAAAGATGGGAATTATAAACTTATAAAATTAATGACAAAATCTTAGATGATTGCTTGAATTAGAAAATTTAAAATGTCAGTTATACGAATCTCTTTTCTTCTGCCTATGATTGCTTTCATATGGGAACATACATTTTAGCCTGGGCCCAGTGAGTTTAATAGTTAGATATACATACAATTAGATTTAATTGGGAAATTAGGTGGCACCTGAGAATAGGAGAAGTAATAGAGTAGGTAAACTTTTAAGAGGTGATGGAAAAGTTCAGAAAAATTAATTTAAAATATAGATGTTTTAGTTAATATGTGTGTGGGAAGAAGAGATGAAAATATGAATAAATGATTTAAGCCAAGTGAAAAATAACACTTGGCCAATGTTATATAATTGCTCATAAAGCATAGAATTGCATTTATTTGGGTTCATTCATTGCCTTTCCATCTTACAGATAAGTAGTCCAATTTTTTTTGGTTTTTTAGCCAGTAAGATTTTCATACACTTATTCTTTTGGTATGTGAATTTGAGTATGAATGTCACTTTGGAAATCCAACTGGTAAAATTTATTGAGAATTTATTTCATGCCAGGAATTTTGTTAAGTATTTAAATATTTTATCTCATTGAATACTTACAACTTTGTAACTTAATATTATAATTCCAAACCTATAGACTAAAAAAATGGAGACCTTGAGAAATTAATTGACTCGGAAATGTTACAGAGTCAGTAAAAGCAAAACTAGGACTTACACAATCATGTAGGTTGTTTCCAATATTCATGTTTACCATGTAAACTAATTATATAGTCTCGGTGAGAGAGACACTTCATTTGCGTTTTATCCCGACAACAAATATCTAAATAGCCAAGAGTAGAGAATTTGGATGCTTCTGAATGTATTTTAGCATTATTACCCATGTCAGTCAATATTTGTGCAGACGCCACACGTGGTATTATGTACACTGGCTTCAGTTACTCATGAGAAGATGATGCTAATCCAATCAGAGGAAGTTCATGGTGGTAGTCAGACCTTGCTTTTCATTAACAATAACAAAAAATGTCTGTTACCTCCTAGATTAAAAGTTAATTCGGTATTTTTAAATGTTAAACTGACATTTTAAAATAATAAAATATTGCCTGGACATATAGATACACATATGTGTATGTAAATAAAATATTACAAAGAAACATAAGCAAATTTACCAAAATTATTTTTCTATTTTTATTGAATTTATTGGGATGACACTGGTGAACAAAATTATACAGGTTTCAGGCACACAGTCCTACAACATGTCATCTGTGCACTGTCTTATGTTTACCACACCGAGTCAACCTCCATCCATCACCACTTATTCAAATTATTAATGCGAGAAACCAATTTTCAGATTTCAAAATTGATCAGTCTTGTTTTTCTAATAGATGTGTATCATTTTTCCAAGTTAAGCGATGTTTGATGTTACAGAAATTGAATGTCTGTACTTCTGTGTAGAAATGTAGATTTTATTCTGTTTTGAAATTGAGAGCATTGCCTTCATAATGAATCCAAGAGATATTACTCTGAATGTTCAAACAGATTTGAAGGTAGTTCATTTCAACCCCCTGCAGCAGCATTATTAAAGACTTGCAATGTCACAGGTATGGAGCCATTCTGGAAAACTCCATCATTACTAACAAAACTGGCAAAATTGTACTGCTTTCTTATGTAAAAATGTATGTTAGTGAATATTTAGATCAAACACAGTCTAATGTGTTTGAATTACAGCCCCATTTTGAATTTTAATTTGCAAGGTAGCTTTTGACAAATAATTTAACCTCGGTTCCACTGTCACATGACCTATAAGATCATTTTGAATTTTCAAAAAATTTGATGACACTGTAAAATAATTAGTGAGAAGATCCTTTCCCGTGGATTTTTAAATGATTGCTATTTAATTATTTAATGCAAATATTAAAGCCAATGCAGTAGGATTATATACCATATTTTGCAAAAGTCCCTTAAAAAACTTAAAACTTCAGAAGTAAGTGCCAAGTTTGATTACCACATTTATTTCTGTAAAGAAAATGGTTTATTTTGTCAGCTCGGTTCAAATTTTGTGTAGTTAGATAACTAGTATGCTTCTTTTAAATTAATTCCCATTGGTTGTTATATGAAACAATTGACAAAAATAGTGATCTTAACACTCATTTGGTCCCTTTCCTAATTAGGTTTGTTTTCATATTGATGCAATGCATATTTTAAATATAATGAACACAAAATCATAACTATCCTGTGTTCATGGCAATATGTGATGATTTATTAAAATTGAGGGATATGAAATAAAGTTAATAAATGTTATAAAGAGCATACTTTCCTTCACCTGGAAATCTACGAACTGAAAGGGAAGCATTAGAGGCCCGGCATAGGCAATATAAACGGTGGGCCCTGGGCCCCTTCCACAACAGTGGGAGCCCCCGCCCACTGGGAAAAGCGGAGCCGTGCATGATCCCAGGGATTCTGACATCCTGCTGGGCGTGCTGGGGATGGGCGCTGGCGTGCTGGTGCTTCCTCTTTATTAGGCCACGAATCTATTTCCTGAAGGGGCTCTTCAGCCCATTAATGATCTCTGTTTTCTGACTCTCCCTCCTAGGAGATGCTTCATTTTCCGTTATTAACCTACCTTGCAGGTTATGGGCATTAGAGAGTTCCTTCCTGTCCTTGAAGTGATCAGTTTTCTCAGACCACTTCCTTACCATTGAAGCCAGAAGCCCCAAACTCACAGACATGCTTGCTTACGGCTCGTAGGCCGTTTATGTATTTAGTTCATAATGCAATTCTATGAAACGTTACTCAGCTTCTTATCTACTTTAGTCTGTTTCTCTCCATGAGTTAAATGCTCAATCTAAAGCCACATTTCTAGTCAAGTCCCAGATTTGCTACATGTACAGCTCTCTTTCCTCAGATCTTATATCATAGGACTTAGATTTCAAGTTCCCTATGGAGTCTTCCTCCATGCCAGTTCTTAAATTCAAACGATTTACTGGGTGCCACACCAAAAATGTCTCTGCTTTGAGGCTTCTGAACTTACTGAGGTATTTTAACAATCAATCTGATGACTAGAGCATTGATTTGACACTTGCCAGAAGGCTGAGTAATAGTAAACCTTAACTCTTGGGTACCTCAGTTTTATCACTTATCGTTTATGATTGACAGACATTTGCCACCTCTGACCTCGTAAGTCCCTAACTTTTTGCCCTTAATTCTATTTTATGCCTGCTAATTAGACCAGAATCTTCTTTTTGCATTAGCTTTTTTTATACTGAAATTTCCAGATGCAGCCTAATTGATGAACACACACAATTAGCCTTCTGCTGTGCTATTTCTTCCCCTGCGGCCACCAGTTCTTAGTGGCATGAGCTTCATCCCACGTTAAGGGCGGTAATAGTTTACTGAGTCCTTTTCCCCTGTATGCTGTGAACCACCTGCGTCCTTCATGCAGTGTCTGTTCCTTTCCTGCTTTCCCAGTGGTCTCGAAGGCCATGTCACCTTTGTCGTGCTGTGTTAGGGCAGCACCCAATAGTGGGATCAGTCAAGAGAGCTTAGGTTGCTTTGTAGAAACAAGAGCCCCAGTGAAGGCATGTTCCTTGCTTATGCTGAGTGTACACTCTGGGGTGGGCGGGGGCTCGCCCTCCTGCAGGCCTCCCTGCAGGGCTCAGAATGATGCAACTGGAGCATTGCGAGGCCCTGTGGCGGCAGGAAGGAGACCGAAATCCCAGTCACCCTTGATCTTCATATCTGGAGGTGATTCACATCACTTCTGCTTATGGTTCATGGACGAAAACAAGTCATACATTCACATTTAACCTCGAAGTTCTAGAAAAAGAAAATGCTACCATGGACTTGAAGACCTCACATAACTACCAACGTAACCATTTCAATAATAATGGCTTTAAATATTTTTACAACTCTGTATTGCCTGTATTTACCACCATCCACCAATATTCATGGCTTGAAAATAATTGAAAATTTATGAAGAATTACAATAAAACTATGGGTGATATTGAGCAATTGAATCCTTCAAACTAGGATAAACCACTTAGAGTACATTTAACAGACTTTCTGACCATAGAGACTGATAAATATTCAAATGTAGGTGGACTCTGTTAATTTAGACATTTTTAATAGTAATTTTTTTGCATTGTATAATATTAACTATTATTCTTCAAGCAATGCTACATAAGAATTAGAAAACAATACCTTCACTGATATTGTTTAGCTCTCAGATATTATGGGTTGCAGCTACTTCAGCTCTTTGCTGATTTTCATGGCCCTGTGCTCTTTACTATTGGGTAATGATAGCCTCCTGGAAAATTTTCTTGCTATAAGCCGAAGAATTATGCTCTCACAGTTTATAATAGTCACCCTGTATTTGCATTTATGCCCTGCACCCAGCTGTGTCATTCCTTGAAAGAGACAAAGGACACAATTAGGGTCTTAGCATAATCTTAAACTCCAGTGCTTCTCCCTGGATGAGAAATGACTAGGAGAAAGGATAATATAGGTACCGCTCCCGTTTTGTTAGTGTACACGGGAATAACGTGCCATGGACTCATCTGACACCGTCTCCCTAAGAGGGCACTGGGGGCCTTTTGTAACCCCGTCTAAAGGACCACGTCTCTAGTCAGTGGAGCATTTTATTCCTTACCCTGATGCATGGGTGCCCTGAGCCTCTGAGGCCAGCATTATTTAGTATTATTTCCTTACATTCTTAGGCACATAGTTTAATGGGCCCTGTGATATACGGTTAAGTAGCGTAGGTGACATGTGATAGTAATCTTTGAGTAAATAAGGGAATGACCCTTTAAGAAAAGTATGAGCAACCCTATCTATAGGAGCAAGAAAGAGAACATTATAAAAGATTTAAAAGCGTGGTACACATTTTCTGGTCCAGAAAGCATCCATTACAGTAATTAAATCTGCCTCAACCCTATTGTAAAGATTAGTCTATGGACTACAGTGTAACCATTTTTCTTGCAGATGACATAATATAGCCATTTAAGAAAGATTTTCCAAGGTTATCTTTCCTGAATATTATCAAATAAATGCATTGAAAAATGAATATGAATTAGTCAGACTAAAATTATCTGGGAATGTTATTGTTTGTCCCAGATAACTTTCTGCTACCCACCCCAAGGATGGAGAGGCTAACAAACTTCACTAAGTCGTGTCTACTCATAGTGTCCTTTGTGAGTCTCTCTTCCTGCCTTTAATGCTGTAACCTGCCCGCATCGATCTAAATCGGGCACCCTGCCATGGGGATCTGCGGGGGTAAAGCAAGACGGAACTTTCTTAGGTGATCGTACTGCTTCACATCTCAACCACAAAGATGTGTTCGTGTGTCAAATGGCAAACACGAACTTAAGGTTTGTGCATTTCCTTGTACTACCAAAATTTTTCCTCTGAATAAAAATCCTACACAATACTGAATTTTAGTTAATGTTGTGAAACCTGAGGTGTTCAGTGGAAGTGCATAGATTTCTGCAGTGGACTTTTATTGAGTCAAAAGTGAGATGGATGGATGGGTGTGGGCTAAATCACCGGATGTGTACCAGGTATGTTAACGAGAGCGCCTACATAGTATGTGTGTGCTCACTGTTAAAGTCTTTCTATATTTCTTTGTGATTCAAATTTTCCACTATGTTAAAAAACTAAAAACTAGCTCAGAAGGCGGGAGATTTTATCTTAAACTCTGATAACTCTAAGTGGGGTTTTTAAGGAAATTACTTAACACAAATTATTTACTGATAAGCAAAGAAGAGGCATAGAGTGAATCGATCTGATCAAAGAGATTAACCAAGACATAGAGTGGCTTCGGCAGCTTTTCCCAAATGGAAGGGAAAGAAAGTTTTTATTTTTTCCCCCATAGAATGATAACATGAATCAGGAAAATTGCGTGAACATTATTTAACTGGGAGCTGGCATAAAGAGACAAAAGCCTGTTAAAAACTTTGCTAGTTTTGCAAGTCTATTATTTATCTCAAGTGAAATTCATAGGAGATATCTAGCTGACACGTACTAATGTATAATACTGTTACCCTCAACCTTCTCTGTCCTAACTCGCCTGTACCACTACTGAGGAGTTAGCCGGCCAGCCATGGTCTGCCTGGGACTGACTTGACAATTTGAAAGAGCAGTTTTGAAGTTCATTACTTGCCCAGTGTCTTTGCTCATCCAGTTTCATGCGTGCTTGAGTCTCTGAGAAATTTCTCTTTCAATTGAGTTTGCTTATATGAAAATTTATTACTACTATAATATGATATCATGTGCCAGTAATTAATCTAAGAAACATCAATAGTATTTAACTACAACACATTATTAAGGTTCTGCATTATAGTTTAGAAGTAACTGCTTAATATTTAAGCGTCTGTCATGCACTAACAAAGCACCATTAGCATGTATGTATATGTAACACCACAGATTTTAACTTTTACATTATTAATCATTAATATATCACTTGAAATGATTTTTTAGTGTTTTGCCTTAGATATTTGATCTTAAAAGCTATTGCCAAGTCTTACTGCATAGAAGTCAGTCAAAAAACAAGCAAATTTTTGGAGAAACAAATTTACATAAATTTGAGTACTTTGTTGGGAAAAGATGATAAAAACTACCTATGAAAGGATAAAAACTGATACAGGTTCTGGTGTTTCTTTTGGAGCTACAAGGTACTGTGAAACTCTAATTTCATGTTTAAACCTACTGACCTCTGTGTGACACCATGAAAATCAATTTACGTTAAACCAGTATTTCATCATTATTGGTGAATTGTGCTACTTCGTACAATAAAGAAGGACTGGAACTTTCTCATAAAAGTATAAAGCAAAGAGGCAAGTCTTGATTATCCGATTAGCTAGTTTAACACATTCTTGTCTCAGAATCTTTAACTCTAGCTTAAGAATTCATAAAAGAGTTTCCAACTGTCAGGCCAAGATGTGCTTTTCTTTAACATATTTCCAGAGTTCAGTGTCGATTATGACTTTGAATAAAGAAGATTACTTGGGTTCATCATTAGCATAAGGTTCAGGTCAAGGTCTCAGAAAAATATTACTATTTGAAGTCCAGTTAAAATTTTCAAGTTTATCTATAACATTTCAACATAGAATCACATTGCTTGGGATAACAGCATCTGAAATTTTTTTAAAAATCTTAGTATTTATAAATGGTTATATAAATATGATTACATGTTACCTAGTATTAGAAGATGATAATGAATGTAAATTTTATTGTAGTGAATTCTGCAAACAAAAATAACAATATATTGAGTATCAAAGTCATTGTACTGCAATAAAGATTACTGCTATTAAAATGGTATCTGCTTTAGGCTGTGAAGGTATGTTGCTACGCTAGTCAAATTTCACTTGCCTGGAGCATGAAACAGGAGGGCAACCTAACAAAATAAGGTACTTGTGCATCTCACCACCCTGATGAGACACACTCTCGGTTGCTGAACAACACTGAGGAACATTTCTGCCACATGCTGCACTTTGGTCTCATAAGACAACATGGGATCTCCTTGGATACTAACTCTCACTCTGGCCAAAGTGTGGGTGGAACATTCCCCTCTGCCATGGGCTAACCAGCATCCCAGGGGGCAGGTAGTGATGAGAAGTCCTCTTATGGCAAATCCAACATCTGATTGATACACCTTAAATATTTTATGTAGAGTTGGAAAGTAATGTGTGCTTTTTAAGCTTTTAGATTTTAGCACATCTAATAATTTAATTTCATGCATTCAACACATGATTGGCATGTGTTTGCCAATACAGTCCTTTTTGTGTCCAAAGAGGTGTTCAGGTATATGAAATGATGAATACTCTTTTTTCCTGGGCTTTAATCCAATGACCAGATGCTCGGAAACATCCACATGGATTTGTGATTGTTAGTACAAAAAATGCCTAATTAAGATTCTTTAATTAGGGCACTGACAAAAAAATATGTATGCCTCCAATAAGAAACAAATAAAAGTATACTATATTCATCATTACTTAAATTTTTGTTAACTCAATAAACATTAGTTAAGTTTAATGGAGGATGACCGATATTACATTACCATATTCAGTCTTTAATTAGAAAACTGAGCTTCTGATAAGTTTTGTGACTGACTTAAAGTTAAACAGTTAATATCAATTACCAATGAAAAGAATTTTAATCCTGATTTCAAGTGTTAAGGTCCTTTTCCTCTGCTTTACTTTCCCCCAATTGTTGGGTTGAAAGATGGTTTCATTTGCTTTTTTAGTCATCTTGGTTCTACTCCTTTTCACGTTAAGTGTCTTTTCTGAGAGTAAATATTTCTACCCTTTTCCAGCTGTTCCGTCCGCTCATGTCCCTGACTCTGTTTCCCCTTTAAGCTGCCCTCTCCTGATCTGTGCTCCTGAAGTTGCAGATCTGTGCCCCTCTAATCAGTTCAAGTATTCCGAAAGGCTGTGTATCTCTTCACACAGTTTTATCTCGACATCTAACTTTTTGTTACAACTTAAATAGTTGCAAATGATGTGATTTAGGCAAATTACAAATACTGGCACTTTGAAATAAACCATTCATTGCTATTTTAAATATATCCAGTTAAAGCAAAATATAATGTATTTTTGATTCTTACTATCATCCATTAACAAAATACGCATAGGAGTTTCTTTACAAGCCAGAAGTTCCATACTAGTTATTCTCTGTCCACATTTGTATTCCATTTTTTCACCAAATTTTGCCTTCATGAAATATAATTTTTTAAAGATGTTATTTATTTATTTTTTAGAGGGGGTAGGGAGGGAAAAAGAGAGGGAGAGAGACATCAATGTGTGGTTGCCTCTCACGCGGCCCCTGCTGGGGACATGACCCACAACTCAGGCCTGTGCCCTGACTGGGAATAGAACCGGCAACCCTTTGATTTGCTGCCCATGCTCAGTCCACTGAGTGACACCAGCCAGGGCTCATGAAATATAATTTTATGCTAAAAATTCTTGTATTGATTACACTATCATATATTCTTGAAAAAAATGGACATGAAATATATACATTTTTAAGTTTTAAATATCTTTTCTAGGTTGATTTGCCTTTGCAATTTGTATTAATATCAGAAAAATATTAATATATTACTAAATTTAGTTAATAATTTTTAAAAGAAAACTTTTACTTGAAATGTGCTTATTAAATGGATAGAAGGGCCTCTGTTGATGGAAATGGAAGATTTTTTTTTGTAATAATGTCACAAAACTCTTTGAATTCCTCCAAAGTTACATACAAAAGATCATACAGTATATTATGACAAAATTATTTTTTATGACCTACTACATGGAAACTCTAATAAATCTTCCTTCGCATTTTTTAAGTAAATAGATATTTAGAAACCAATTGTCCTGAGAAGTCATATGCACCCAGGGGTGAAGTCATTCACTTTTTTAACCCCAACAGAAATATTTTAAATTGTCTTATATACAAAGAAGTGTGTACTCTCTAAGCCAACGAATCATACTTTGAGGTAGCTGAGAGACAGGTCTGTGCTTTTCTTGTAAAGTGCGATAAGGCAATTTTGAAAGGGAAGCAACTTAAAAAAGACAAAACAGGTGGGATCAAACTGAGGAATTTCCTAAAACTCTCCATTGCACGGTCTGGCTGTGCCAGTCTGGGCACCTCTGCGGGGGGAGGCCTGTACCAGGTGGAAGAGCCTATTCTAATGAATCGGCTCCAGGTAACTGCAGGTTCCTTATGGCTAATAAAGCAAAGGTCCTTCGCTTTCACAAAACCCTGATATTTTTGCAGAAAACAAACACACGAGCAGACTTACTTTTCCCTCTCCCATTCCCTAAACAAAACAAACTTCCTCGTTCCCTCATGTTCAGCGTTGACCTTGACCTCAATTTTTCATTAGTCCATAAACAAAGATTGCAGTGGCGTGTTTCATGCTTTCGATACCACAACGCCCGGCACTGCCTTTTCGCTGATTATAAAGCGTCAATGATCCTGAGATGATGCTGGCTGGAAGTTAATGGGGCTGGACTCTGCGTCCTCCGACTTCCCTTCGGAATTCACAGCATCAGATTAAAATAGCATGACAGGATCTGTGATGGTCAAATCCTAGAGGACGGTTGTGAAGTTACAAAATAGCTTTACTGACCGATGGACTCAAGAAAAGAAATGGATCAGCCACAGCGGTGGGGGGCGGGGGCAGTAAGATCACAATACGTCCATTGCAACTGCACATCCCGAATCTAACTAGAGTGAGGGAACGCATGCTACTACTGCAAGAAATAAAGGAAAACACTTTCTAAATAACTCAGTGCCATTTCGTCTGTTTCCCAACATCCTCCATCCCATTTAATTCTACTTGGTTAAAACCTTATGTCTCATCTAAGAGTACAGTTCCCAAGAAGACAGCCCAACCAAAGCCGTAAGTGACAAATCTGTCCATGCACACATGGGAATGGGAAATCAACAAATGCCTCTTAGGGATATTTGACTTTTCATTCACTGCTACTTCCTGCCCAGTAGGTCTGATCGGTGTGATGTCATCAATGTGCAGATCCAGTGTGATACCGCGTGGAAAGGAAAGGTGGTCTAGACCCCTGGAAACTAAATTGTGACGTGGAGCTGGAGGTTAATATCGCCCCGAAGGAGGACAGTGAAGGTGCACAGCTGACCTTGCTGGCTGCCAGGAAACAGCTTCTGGTGTTAAGGAAGAAACATTTGCTGCATCACTGTTGGCATTTCAGGCACCGGGGGATGTGGTAATTTGCTCAGGCAATGAAACCACATCTGGTCCAGCAGCTGCACCTGGAGTCACCACCTGGTTAATTCCCGATAATCCACTGCCATTCTCCAAGATTCATCTGTCTTCTGCACGAAACAGGCCCATTGTGTGGGCATATCCAGGGCAGGCACACTGGCAGGACCAGAAAGTGGATTGGAAGTCGCCTTGGGTGGGAGGCTATGGTGCTAATGAGAAGGGACTTCTCTTTGGAAGTGAGGAGAGTGTTTTAAAATTAGATCGTGGTTACTGAGTTGCTTTAATTTGAGCACTTTTCTTCAAAGCTTATAGTTCGCATTCTTCCTTTGTCTTTTACTTTCTTCTCCTGAAGAAGAGGCTAGAATGGGTATAAATTTCCTCTACTTTCTACCAGAAATATCAGTTTGGTTGTCCTTGAGCTGGGCAAATGCGGACAGAAGGCACTTAGAGATTGTGGGGACCTGGCTGGTGTTTATCACCACAGTTCTCAGCAAGATCTCACTTTCCTGTGTCCTCTCTCAGTCCCAGCAGCCGGAGTTCCTGATACTTTGATAACTAACTTTGATCAGATGTCATTTTTCACTGATGAATATTGTCCATTTAATAACTGCTCACATTTTAAGTAGATAAGGAGTCTAGAGTTTTCCCAATCCTAATGCACACATGCCCTTTCATATTTCAGAGACAACAGAAGCCAGAGATATGCTAATTTCATAATTTTACTATATCCATATAATTTTTCTTCCTTTAAACTTGAGACATTAGCAATACTGAATAAACCTATATTACTTTATACTCAATCTAAGAAGGTCAAGTTTATTCAAATTAAACGATGTTGAAGGTAGGAATGTCCTTTATTACTTTAGCCATATTTTCTCAATAACATTTTATTTAGTATTCTCAGAAAACTTGGGTAACCCTAAAATGATTAAATATAAAATTAGCAATATATATTCCAAATAGTTTGTTATAAATCTTGACCAGATAACTCAAAAATTGAAGTTTTTAAAATAAATTACCTTGGGGGCATTTTACTGAGGTATTTCAACATTAAAATAAATACTTTTGACATTTTACTTGGAAGGCATGTGGTCTAAGTTGTGAATCCTTCCTTCTAAATTTCATTTTTCCCCTTAGAGCCACCTAATTATTTAATAAAAGTCGCAGAATCTTAAGGTCAAAGTTCTTATATAAAACAATATATAATATCTACAACGAAAACCAACACATTCAGATACATTGATGTTATACAAATAACTTTTATCTTCTTTTCTTTTGTGATTAGCCTCCTTAGTGGGATGTGTACAATTGAAAGAGGTGCCTGATCGAGACTTGAACCCTTTACCCTGATGTCCTTTGCTTCACTTACTGAAGTAAGGCACTTACCTGCTGTGTGTAGTCTGGCAAAGTTACTTTGCGTCCTCTGATGTTAGTTTCCTCACATATAAATGGAGCAAATGCAGTACACCTCAGGATGGACCATGGGAGTCGCACCTTACCTCCCAAACACCCAAACCATACCTGGCCCTGGCCTACAGCTAGTGACTGCTTCAACAAATACCACCATCATCACCACCACTCCGTCTTAAATTCTGACATTCCATCAACTATTTTGGGCGAAGAAGAACAGTTTTGTTTTGTTTTGTTTTAGTCTGAAAAAGTGAGAAAGCTACTTAGAAAAAATGACCACCAGCCACTTACTCCTCCGTTAATAGCAGTAGATGACAGAGTTGTATTCCATGTTATTAGCGGTCTCTGAAGTCAGCTCTTGAATGAGAAAGCAGGCAAATCCAGGACCAGGGGCTGCTACTTCCCTAGCAATCTGTTGCATGAAGAAGTTTAGGACAAAACAAGGGGCTCTGACTTCCATGAAGCAGAGAGTTCGGGTGAGAGATCAGATACTACATTACAGAAGACAGGCAGTAAATTAATGTGAAACAGTCCTATGGACCGATGGACTGTTCGAGAGATCCAGGCCCTTTTAATTGGGGCATTTGTTACTCAACTCTAGAAGGCGATGGCTGTTCATGAATGTGGATCCACTGACAGTAAGTTTACCTGTTTATTATTATTTACCCTTTTTAAAAAAATGGTAAACCGAAATATACATCAGCCAGAAATCTACAGCGATCACTTCACATTTGAGGAGGAAAGGCACGGCTGCCGGCTCCCAGAAGGACCCGGAGCACACGTCCTGTTACTGCCCGACGCCTTGCCTGTTCTCTGCTTCTCCCTCGTGGCCTTGCTCCCTTTACGCCTCTTTCTCTAGCTCAATGTCTATTAATCATGTGTGGCTTTATTAGTTTCTTTCTTTGCCTTTATAGGTTTTTTGCTATTGTTTTAATATTGTTCTATTGATGGTTTACAATGGAAATTGCAAAATATGTATTTAGCTTATTTTGGTATATATGAAATCAGTGTTTTTCCACATCTCCAACAATGCACAAAATAGTAAGTTTTAACTTGTTTAGCCTTCTCTTTATTTTTCTGTTTTTGTCATATACTTTATTTCTGCATAGCTTATACCCCAAGACAAAATTCTTATTATATTTATTATTACTGATTCATAGCCAATAGTCTTACATATTTATTCGTATATTTATACTCATCTAGGATGTCCATGCCTTCTTATACATCCGTGGTTCTAAATGACTTATCATTAGTATGTGATGTACTTC
>PVKM010023645.1:0-20990 GCA_004027735.1 Carollia perspicillata | reverse complement strand
TAAATGCATTTTTCATAGAATTTTTAAATTTTAACAAATTGCAACTTATTATTTTCCATGGATTGTGTAGTTGATGCTATACTTAAATACTCATCTCCAAACCCCAGATCACCTAGATTTTTCCAATATTTTCTCCTACAAAGTTTATAGTTTTGAGTTTTACTTATAAGCTTGTAATCCATTTTCAGTTATTTTTTTTGAGAAAGGTGTAAGGGTTTGTGTCTAGGAATATGTATTTTTTGTTGTTCTTTTGAGGTTTTGTTTGTTTGTTTGTGTGTTGAACCTCCATTGTTTCAGAACAATTTGTTGAAAAAATTATCTCCACTGAATTACTTTGTTCCTTTGTCAAAGATCAGTTGGTTATATTTGTGTGTATATCGCTGATCTTTCCATTCTGTTCCATTGATCTATGCATCTACTTTCCCAGCAATCTTCTATTCGGAATGCTTTAGCTTTATAGTAAGTCTTGAAATCAGGGAGTGTGAGTCTTCCAAATTTGTTTTTTTTTTTTTAGCATTGGGTTGGCTATTCTAGGTCTCTTGTTTTAATATATAAACTTTATAATTACTTTGTTGATATCTACAAAATAGTTTTCTGGGATTTTGATTGGGATTACATTGCCTCTGCAGATTATATTGGGGAGAATTAACATTTAAAAATATTGAGTTCCAATCCATGAAAATGTATTATCTCTTCATTTATCTAGATCTGCCTTGGTTTCTTTCACCAGAGTTTTATAGTTTTTTACATAGAAATTTATACATATTTATTATATTTATATCTCTATATTTAACTTTTAGGTGGTACTGTAAATAGTATTCTTTTTAAAATTACAAAGTCCATTTATTCATTACTAGAATATAGAAAGACAATTAATTGACTTATACATATTGACCTTGTATAACCTTGTATGTAACCTTGTGTACATATAACCCTGTAATTCTGTAACCTTGTATTAACCTTGTATACATATTAACCATATAACCTTGACTTATACATATTAACCAAAAACTAAGGGGGGTGGAAATGGAAGGGAGGTAGGGAGCACTGGCGTGTGGACTAGGATGGGAGTAAATGACAGAAAACTGTACTTGAACAACAATTAAAAAAATTTAATTATATTTTAATTGTTGTTCAAGTACAGTTCTCTGTCATTTACTCCCATCCCAACCCATCCACCCAGCCCTGCCCACCTCCCTCCCATTTCCACCCCCCTAGTTTTTGTCCATGTGTCTTTCATACTTGTTTCTGTAAACCCTTCCCCTTTCCCCCTGAAATTCCCTCCCCTCTCCCCTCTGGACACCGTCAGCCTGTTCTCTATTTCAGTGTCTTTGGCTATATTTTGCTTGTTTGTTTGTTTTGTTGTTTAGGTTACTGTTAAAGGTGAGATCATATGGTATTTGTCCTTTACTGCCTGGTTTATTTCACTTAGCATAATGCTTTCCAGTTCCATCCATGCTGTTGCAAAGGGTAGGAGCTCCTTCTTTCTTTCTGCTGCACAGTATTCCATTGTGTAAATGTGCCATATTTTTTTGATCCACTCATTTACTGAAGGGCACCTAGGTTGCTTCCAACACTTGGCTATTGTAAATTGTGCTGCTATGAATATTGGGGTGCACAGGTTCTTTTGGATTGGTGTTTCAGGGTTCTTAGGGTATAATCCTAGCAGGGGAATGGCTTGGTCAAAAGGCAAATCTATTTTTAGTTTTCTGAGAAAATTCCACACTATTTTCCATAGTGGTTGTACAAGTCTGTGCTCCCACCAACAGTGCACTAGGGTTCCCCTTTCTCCACAACCTCTCCAACACTTGTTGTTTGTTGCTTTGTTTATGATAGTCATTCTTACCGGTGTAAAGTGGTATCTCATTGTGGTTTTAATTTGTGTCTCTCTGATAGCTAGTGATTTGAGCATCTTTTCATGCATCTCTAAATCCTCTGTATGTCCTCCTTGGAGAAGTGTCTGTTCAAGTCCTTTGCCCATTTTTAATTGGGTTGCTTGTCTTCTTGGAGTGGAGTTGTGTGAGTTCTTTGTATATTTTGGAGATGAAACCCTTGTCTGAGGTATCATTGGCAAATATGTTTTCCCATATAGTTGGTTCTCTTTTTATTTTAATGCTGTTTTCTTTAGCTGTGCAGAAGCTTTTTATTTTAATGAGATCCCCTTTGTTTATTCTTTCCTTTATGTCCCTTATTCTAGGGAACAAATCAGTAAAAATGTTGCTGCGTGAGATATCTGAGATATTCCTGCTTATGTTCTCCTCTAGGACTTTAATGGTGTCACAGCTTATATTTAAGTCTTTTATCTACCTTGAATTTATTGTTGTGTAAGGTGTAAGTTGGTGCTCAAGGTTCATTTTTTTGCATGTAGCTGTCCAGTTCTCCCAACACCATTTGTTGAAGAGGCTATCTTTACTCCATTTTATGTTGCTGCCCCCTTTGTTGAATATTAATTAACCATAGAGACATGAGTTTATTTCTGGATTCTCTATTCTGTTCCATTGGTCCATATGTCTGTTTTTATGCCAGTACCAAGCTGTTTTGATGACAGTGGGCTTGTAATACACTTTGGTATCAGGTATTGTGATCCCTTCTACTTTGCTCTTCTTTTCCAAAAGTGCAGCAGCTATTCAGGGTCATTTATGTTTCCATATAAACTTTTGAAGTGTTTGTTCTATGTCTGTGAAATAAGCCATTGGTACTTTAATAGGTGTTGCATTGAATCTGTAAATTGCTTTGGGTAGTATGGACATTTTGATGTTAATTCTTCTGACCCATGAACACGGTATATGTTTCCATTTGTTTGTGTCTTCCTTGATTTCATTCTTCAGTGTTGTGTAATTTTCTGCATACAGTTCTTTTACCTCTTTGGTTAGGTTCATTCTTAGGTACTTTATTTTTCTTTTTGCTATATCAAATAGGATTTTTTTTCTTGATTCCTGCTTCTGCTGTTTTATTATTGGTATACAAAAATGTCTTTGATTTCTGGATATTGACTTTGTAGCCTGCTGTTTTGCCAAATTTATTTATTAGGTTGAGCAGTTTTTGTGTGGAGTCTACAGGATTTTCTATGTACACTATCATGTCATCTGTAAATAATGACAGTTTTGTTTCCTTTTTTCTGATTTGGATGCCTTTTATTTCCTTTTCTTGTCTGATGGCTGTGGCTAGGACTTCCAATACTATGTTGAATAGAAGTGGTGAAAGTGAACAACCTTGTCTTGTTCCTGATCTTAGTGGAAAAGCTTTTAGGTTTTGCCCATTGAGTTTTGCCCATTGATGTTGGCTGTAGGTCTCTCATATATGGCCTTTATTATGTTGAGAAATGCTCCCTCTATTCCCACTTGGCTGAGTGTTTTTGTCATAAATGGGTGCTGTACCTTATCAAATGCTTTTTCCACATCTATTGATATGATCATGTGATTTTTGTCTTTGCTTTTGTTTATGTGATGTATTACATTTACTGATTTGCAAATGTTGAACCATTCTGGCATCCCTGGGATGAATTCCACTTGGTCATGGTGTATGATCTTTTTAATGTATTGTTGGATGTGGTTTGCCAATATTTTGTTGAGGACTTTAGCATCTATGTTCATCAGAGATATTGGCCTGAAGTTTTCTTTCTTTGTTGTGTCTTTATCTGGTTTTGGGACTAGGATGATGTTGGCTTCATAAAAAGAGTTTGGGAGTCTTCCATTCTTTTGAATTTTTTCAAATAGTCTGTGAAGGATAGGGGTCACCTCTGCCTTAAATGTTTTGTAGAATTCTCCTGTGAAACCATCTGGTCCAGGGCTTTTGTGTGTTGGGAGTTTTTTGATTACTGCTTCAATTTCATCTGCTGTTATTGGTCTATTCAGGCTTTCTGCTTCTTCTTCATTTAGTTTTCGAAGATTATATTTTTCTAGAAATTTGTCCATTTCACCTAGGTTTTCAAATTTCTTGGCATACAGTTCTTCATAGTAATTTCTTACAATCCTTTGTATGTCTGTGGTGTCAGTTGTAATCTCTCCTGTTTCATTTCTGATTGTGTTTGTTTGGGTCCTCTCTCTTTTTTTCTTGATGAGCCTGCTGAAAGGCTTGTTGATTTTATTTATCTTTTCAAAGAACCAGCTCCTGGATTCATTGATCCTTAGAATTGTGCTTTACATCTCTATGTCATTTAATTCTGCTCTGATCTTGGTTATTTCCTTCCTTGAATGAGTTCTGGGCTGTCTTTGTTGTTGCTCCTTGAGTTCTTGTAGGAACAGGGTTAGGTTGTTTGTTTGAAATGTTTCTATCTTTTTTAGGTAGGCCTGTATGGCTATGAACTTTCCTCTCAGGACTGCCTTTGGTTTGTCCCATAAAATTTGAGTTGTTGTGAGTTCATTTTCATTTGTTTCCAGAAAATTTTTGATTTCTTCTCTCATTTCATTCTTGACCCATTTATTGTTTAATAGCATGCTTTTCAATCTCCATGATTTTGAGTATTTGGATTTTTCCCTTGGGGTTGATTTCTAGTTTCAATCCCCTGTGGTCAGAGAAAATGCTTGGTATGATTTTAATTTTCTTGAATTTGTTGAGACTTGTTTTGTGTTCTATCATGTGTTCTATCTTTGAAAATGTTCCATGTGCATTTGAAAAAAATGTGTATTTAGCTTCTTTGGGATGAAGGGCTCTATATATATCAGTTAAGTCCATTTCATCTAGGGCGTTGTTCAATGCCACAATATCTTTGTTGATATTTTGTTTGGAAGATCTCTCCATTTTTGACAGTGGGGTGTTAAAATCCCGTACTATAATTGTGTTGCTGTCAATATCTTTCTTGAAGTCCTCTAAGATTTTCTTTATGTATTTGGGTGCTCCTACATTGGGTGCCTAAATATTTACAATGTTTATGTCTTCTTGATGGAGTCTTCCCTTGAGTATTATGAAGTGACCTTCTGGTCTTTATGGCCATTTTTTTGAAGTCTATTTTGTCTGATGTGAGTATTGCTATCCTGGCTTCTTTTTCCAGACCATTTGCTTGGGAAATTTGTTTCCAGCCCTTCACTTTCAATCTGTTTATATCTTTTGTCTTGGGGTGGGTCTCTTATAGGCAGCATATGTGTGGGTCATGCTTTCTTACCCATTCACCTATTCTATTTCTTATAAGTGGAGCATTTAATCCATTTACATTTAAGGTTATTATTGATAGGTTCTTATTCATTGTCATTTTCATACCTGTGTTCTTCTCTCTCTATCTCTTTTCCTTCCTTTCCTTAAAGCAGTCCCTGTAGCATGTCTTGCAGAGCTGGTTGGTGGAGGTGTATCCCTTTAGACTTCTTTTGTCTGGAAAGCTCCTTATTTGGCCTTCTATCTTAATTGAGAGTCTTGCTTGGTAAAGTAGCCTTGGTTGTAGTCCTCTGGTTCTCATTATTTGGAATATTTCTTGCCATTCTTTTCTGGCTTTGAGCGTTTCTATTGAGAAGTCAGTTGCTAACCTTATTGGGGCTCCCTTGAATATTATTTCCCTTTTCTCCCTTACTGCCTTTAAAATTCTCTCTTTGTCTTGGAATTTTGCCATTTTTATTATCATGTGTCTTGGAGTGGGCCTCTTTGGGTTCTTCTTGATTGGGACTCTCTGTGTTTCTTGGATTTGTGTGACTTTTTCTCTCATCAAATTAGGGAAGTTTTCCATCATTACTTTGTCAAATAGGTTTTTTATCCCTTGCTCTTCTTCTCCTTCTGGTATCCCTATTATTCACATAGTATTATGTTTCTATTGTCTGTCTTGTATTTCTCTTAATCCCTCTTCATTCTTTCTGAGCCTCTTTTCCTTTTCCTGCTCTTTCTGGGTGTTTTTTTTCTACTTTGTCCTCTAGGTCGCTGATCTGATCTTCTGCTTCATTCATCCTACTTCTGATACCTTCTACTGTTTTCTTCAGTTCAGCAACTGTATTCTTCATTTCCTCTTTTCCCTTGTTGATATTTTGTATTTCCTTTTTCATGTTGATATAGTTTGCAGCGAGTTCATTGTAGTTTCCCTTTGGTTTTTGGTAATTCTCTGTGAGCTCACGGAGCTTCCTAATAACCACTGCTTTGAACTCAGTATCTGATAGTTGAGTCGACTCTATTTCGTTTAGCATTCTTTCTGAGGTTTTCTCTTTTCCTTTCATTTGGAGATTGTTTCTTTGTCTTCCCATTATTTGTGAGACTCTTCTTGTTAACCTCAGCTTCTTAAATTGATCTGTTCTGACCCCCTGGGTTTATGGTGTGAGCTTTTGTGGTAGAGTACCTGTGAGGTTCAGTGGTACAGTCTCCTTTGGGTATCCTAGTGTTCACTGCTTCCACCTACTCTTTTTTTGTAATCAGTTGGAGGGGTAAGGAAAAATGGTTTAAGACAGCAAGAGAGTATTCTATATTATTTACAGTAACAGCTTGTAAAGAAGAGATAGGTGATCCTTTAGCTATGTATAGTGTTAACCATGATATGCCACCCAACTAGTCACTTTTTAGAAAGGGTAGGATGAAGATAGGACTCTTGTTGGGGAGGGAAGGATTGTGAGTTGACTCTAGAAAGCTGTGAGGATGTTGGAGGTCAGATTGTGAGGTAAGGTGAGAATAAAGGATAGTAGATAGGTGTAATGTGTGAGAGAATAGAGTAAATCACTACAGTAATAGAGTTCAGGAAACCATGAAGTGGGCTAAGATCTGGGAGGGGTGTTGTGTAGTATTTACAATAGTATGGAACAGCTATTATTTACAATAATATTAGAGCAACAATCATATGTCAGAATCTATGAGATCTAGATACCAAGAATAGGGAGTATTGGACCTTCAGTAGTGTGCTAATGAACACAGGTGAAGTGAAGGACAGTAAATTAGCAATATGCTATGAATGAGAGAACAGGGGAAACCTGTCAATTGGTTCAATATAACCAGCCAAGCAATGAAGACTAAACAGAAAGAAGAGGAATACAATAATATTATTCAAATAAAAGATGTAAGAATAATGTAAAAATAATAATGCAAATATGCAATATCTTACAGGTTCTCTGTAATAGCAAAGTGAAATTTCTCTCTTTGTTTCAGCTGTTGGGATGCCTCTTCTTTGGGTCCAACTCTGATCTTTTCAGAGTTCCATTTTTTTTTGTCTCATTTGTGGGTATTAAAAAAAATGCAGACTAAGGTAGGTAGAAGAGATAAAATTGGAAAGAAAGGAAGAGGAATAAAACAAGAAAGAGGAAAGAGAAGCAAAGGCATTGAGAGATAAAAAATAAGAATTAAAAAATAAAAATTTTCTTTTAAAAATTCAAAGAAACACACACACACACACACACACACACACACACCTCTTGCTGGTTTCAAACTGGTGAAACCAGTTTTTCTGTTCTTGCTGGCTGCAGCAGGCTGAGGGGCGGGTTTATAGATGTGGTCTCTGGGTCTCCGTAAGTGCCCATGCTCATTTTGTGTTTACTGAGTGCAGGCTCTGCTGCCGGCTCCGGATCTCTGGAGGTGTGAGCACTCTCTTTGGATCCGGGTGTGGTCCCCAGGTGCTCCACAAAGTGCTCTCTCCCCGAGTTGTGGGCATGTACACTTGGCAGGGCCACCTCTGGTTGCAGAGGTGCACACTCTTTCCAGGGCTATGCGTGGGTCCTCACAGTCCCTGTGTGTTTGCCACTCAGTCCTTACTCCCCTCTCTGCAATTTCAAGCAACCAGGTCTCTCCCACTGCTGCTCAAACCTGGCTAGGGAGGGAGTTCTGACCCAGCTCTCTCCCAAGAGCTCTGTGGCCAGCCCAGTGGGCCCTGGCCCAAGGCTGCAGCCTCCCTGGTCCCCATGCTGATCTCTGGGTCCTTATTGTCTTGAAGCAGTCTCCTTACCTTCTAGTTTTTCAGTGTCCACTACAATTTTTGATCTCCTATTTTCACATACACTGTGGTACTGTTGGCTGTCTGCTCTGTTCCTCCGTAGATCAGCCAGGTTTCTCTCCTGTGTGTAGGGGGAAATGGAATCTGCTCCCTCTTACCTAGCCGCCATCTTCTCTCTCCTCTGGTTTATTTTCTGTCAAGAGTGGATGTTGGATTTTTGTTGGATATTTTAGGTCCTATGGGATCTTGGAAGATATTCCAGGAGTGAGCAGGGCCAAATGGAATGGGAGACACCTATAATGTGTGATTACAAGACAGTCCCCAAGTCCTATAAGGAGTACAGGGACATTTGGGGCCCGGCTGTAAACACCATGCCAACTTTCTCATCAGTGGTGCAATAAAGCATGTGATCTTTTTTCATATGGTGACTGTTTATCAGAATATTGAAGATAGTTTATTTTTTATATCCTTGGATGACCAGATCTGGTGGTAGTATACAAGAAGTTGGGAACAACTCTAATGGTGCAAGATCTTTCATCTCAAACTGCTGCAGACTATGACCAATTGCTAAAATAAGAAGATGTCATGAGAGATGCATTAAGCTGGAGAAATTCTAATAATTTTCATCTTTTGTTTAATTCTTAAAATAGTTATTAATTATAAAGCATAATTTTTAAATCATTCCAAAATAACCATTTATTAATACATTTATATGGCTTGCATTTCACAACTTCATGCTTGAGCTAGGTCCCTTAGTCTCCTGAACACTGATGGTGAAGCAACAGCTGCCTTCTCACTGTACCCTCATCTCTGTGACAGCTGATGAAGAAAAAAGACAATGCCCAAACAGGATACCAATTAGTTCCAATTCTTTAGTCCAATTCTTGGGACTAAATACTTTCTTCTCCTATCTGTTTTCATCCAGTTATTTCTGTTAGGGTGGTTGGTGATGCAGGCTGTGAAAGAATTTACAAAGAGAAGAAAAAACACAGAGAGTAAAGATTTTTATTCACTCTCCAAGAGGGGAAAAGGGCTTGGTGTGGAGAGAAACACCAGTCCTGAGGGGTGGGGGCTTTAAGCTTTTACTAGGTGGTGGGGTGGTTGTAGAGAAGAATGTTTCAGTTGGTCTTGTACAGGCTGCAGCTTGTTTCAGTGTTATCTTTGGATGCAGGGTCTGGTCCTTGCAGTTTGGCATGTCCTGTTTCATAAGTTCCGAAAGTCTCAGTGCCTTCAGGGTGCTTCTAGTAATTTTCTAGTAGTCTAGGATAGAGGCTCATAAAACAGGATTCAGCCACGCTTTATGGGGTCCAGCTAGCCCTGGCAAAGAGAGCCTGAAAGTGGACTTTTGTCCTATTAATTTCATATGTCAAAACTCACCACCACAGGAGAAGATGGCAGGGCAAATGATGAGACCTTAATAGAATTACTTTAGTCTTGACACAAACCAACTATTAGTGATAGTGGTAAAAAATTATTGAAAATTAGGCACTTTATGATTAAATTGTTTTATTTGACAATTTATTTGACCTTGTCTTTTTCTTGACTTATTATCCTTTAGATCAACGATTTTCAACTGGTGTGCTGCAAAAAATTTTAAAACATGCAATTCCTGACTGTTTAGTTAGGGGCACTGACCTCTTCTCCCTTAGATTGTCAAATAAAAAAAAATTACAACAACCAACACAACAATAGCTATCTGCTGTGAATGCTCTGTTTTAAACCATAAGTATATAGGTCATATCATAGAGTTGCATCTTATTGGTCACGTTGCATAATAATATTGCATCTGATTGGTTAATTCTTGGTGCCAGAAATCCTTATATACAAGTATAGGTACCTGTTTTTTTAAAGTGTCACTTTGAAGCAAAAAGAATCAGTAATTACTATTAACATTTTTTTTTGTAAATCAATCAAAATTATACTTTTTTGTCAAATTGGAAAAACATATTTTTGGGTGTACTGCAAAATTTTAGAATTAGCTTATGGGTGCCATGAATGAAATTAAAAAAAGTTGAAAATTGCTGTTTTACATTTACATTTAACTATCTAATTTTTCATTTTTTGTAGCTTTGCTAGTGGATTAACAAAAGGGGTAAAAAACAGTAGCCATTAACTATTCAACTTACAGTCATAAATGACATATTAATAAATAAATGAAACCATAAGTAATATAACTTGGCTTGGAGCATAATATAACCTATTTTTTCCTCAAGGGCAGAATTTGAAGTTTTATATTATCCTTAGACAGACTCATGGAAGGATTGTATCCTGACTGGTTCACTCTATAGATAAGAAAATCTAGATTTGGAAAAATGTTAAAAAACTTCTTCACTATCACATAGCTCCAAGCAGAAAGCCAGTAAAATCTTTGTTTGAGACTCAGCACACTGCTGGTTGCATTAGGCAATGCTGCATTGTGTTTTATACATGCATGCTGTATGAAATGCTGAGGACCATTTTTAATGAATCATGTTTATTAATGGGCAGCAGAGTTACCAAACAGAAGCCTTGGCATCTACAGTCATACAGGAAGGGTTATAAATATATTCCCCAGGTGGGATGTTCACCCCAGGTGGGATGTTCACCCCTAAATGGAGCTTTTCACAATCCCACTCTCTGTCCCTTCTATGGTTTTTATCGCACTAAGTCATGACTTACAAGCTAATTACGTGACTTCCATGCACTAAGCTGAGGGAAAGCAGATACTTTCTTAAACTGAGCAGAAACAAAGCACTGCCAAAATACCCTAAAGAAATATTGCCAATATTTACATATAAAATGTATTATAGCAAACACACATATGGCCTGAAATGCGGTTAAATCTATTAAGCAACTCCGAAACACTCTGCCACAATAATTAACATACTAACAAATGTGAGAACACATTGATTTCAAGGAAAATAATCTGATTAATTGAGTACTTTTAACTGTGATTTATTCCTTCCACCTGTAAATGCCCTATTTGCTATTCATTTTTGTGTTTCCAGTTGGTTAGGAAACACATTATAAATAATGAAAAGAGAGCTGCTATTGACTTCTTTTATTTACATGGAGTGTTTTGTATTTGAATATGGTAAACGATCATGGTAGTAGCAACAATTATACTAAAATTATAATTATGCTTATATTTTGTAACATAAAAATGTATAACTAACTTTAATCAAAGGACCAGCACATTCAAGCCATTCGAGCCTATTCTATAAGTACTATTATCTTCATTTTAAGTGATCATACAAATTCAGGAAGATATATATAATCTGTCTGTGAGAGAGAGAGAGAGAAGAGAGGATGAAAGGGAGAGGGAGAGAAAATGAAAGAGATTTTGGACGAATTGGCTCACGTGATTGAGGAGGCTGATCACTGAAATCTGTTTGGCAAACCAACAGGATGAAGGCCGGGTGGGAGTTAGTTTTAGTCTTGAGTCTGAAGGCTGGAAATCCAGGCAGGGTTTCTATTTTGCAGCCTAAGAGCATTATTCCTTTTTTCTCAGGAAAATTTAGTCTTTGCTCCTAAGACCATCAAATGATTAGATGAGGTCCACCCATATTATGGAGGGTAATCTGCTATACTTAAAGTAAACTGATTATAAATATTAATCACATTGAAAAGTTACCTTTACAGCAATATCTAGACTAGTGTTTGACTGAACAACTGGCCACTGTATCCTAGTCAAGATGACACATAAAATTAACTATCGCAATATGAGAATTTCAAATCTCTGAGAGCTGTGGTAGGCAGCCTCTAAGGTGCTCTCCAAAGATTCTTGCCTCCTATTGGCTATGCCTTGTGTAATCCTCTTCAAGATTCTTGCCTCCTATTGGCTATGCCTTGTGTAATCCTCTTCAAGTGAGTGCTGGACTTGGTGTCCTCCTTCTGACAGGCATAATACTGCAAAATGATGGAATACCTACTCAGATGTTAGGATACAAAAAGACCATAGTTTTCCATCTTGGGTGCTTTCTCTGTTTTTCTTGAATGTTAACTTGGAGAGAAACCAGCTTACATATTGTGAGCTGCCTAATGGAGAGAGAGTTATAGCACAGAACCAATGTCTCCTGACAACAGCCACTGAGGACATTATACCTACCAATGTGATTGAGCTTGAGTGCTTGTCCTACCCTAGTCAAGTTTTGCAGCCATGGTGAACAACTTGACTGTAGCCTTGTAAGAGATCCTGTCAGACACATTCATTTAAGTCACACCTAAATCTCTGACCCACAGAAATAATGAGACACAAACATTTATTGTTTTTAGCTGCTAAATTTTGGGGTGATTTGTTACATAGCCATGGATCACTAATACAAGATCCATCATTGTCTTGCTTGTAAATTAGAGATGGTTTGAGGGGGATTCCTTTTTCCTCTCACTGGACTCTTAGTGAGGACTTGTTGCTGAATGTAGAGCTACCACTGAGAGATAAAGGATAAATAACATCTTGTCCTGTTGAGTTTCAACCAGGCATTGCTAGGTCTAGGATACTCAATAGGTACTTAGTGAGCACTTTTGAGATAACAGAAACAAGAATCCCCAGATTTAATAATGAAATACCTTAGAAGTCTGGTAAATCACATTTCTAACTGCCTACACATGCTTATTTCTGTTTGTTTTTTCCTGTTTCTGTCAAGGCAATCTGAGTGATCCAAAATACAATCAGAAATCAAAGTCAGCTTCTTTTTAAAATTCAGCTTTTCTCCATATACTTGGAAAATTCTCCCATGCATGCTATGAATTCATTGGAGGATATTCAGTTAGATTATTTTCCACAACCAAATAATTTTCTCAAAGGGTGAACATGCCATTTGAAACTTTACTTTTGTCTCAGGCTTACAGTGAGCACACTAATATGAGGAAAATTTATTTAAAAATATACGCAAAGTTCTTAGGCCTCATTTGGCATTTAACTGGTGTGGTTTGAATGCATAAAACCGTAGTGGCAGATTTCAGGAATGGCCCACAGATGGAACTGCCATATTTGTAAAAATTGGTTTTGGGACATCCCATTTTAAATCCCCTTGGGTGGTACTATGCTCAGTTTTAAAATGACCTGACTTCTGATTATTTCTGTATTCTCCACAATGGGGCACTTCAGCCATTAAATGTTTTTATGATAAAATCTGCAAGGAAAGCAGCAGCTTAATAGTAAATGACTTTGGGATTTTTGAGCAAAGCCAAAGAGTTATCTCAAACACCAATAATGGTTCCTTAAAGCCCATGACCTTTGACATTATCCCTGAAGAGAAGTTACTTAAATTTGGTGTTGTGACACACTGATGTATCAAGGTCATTGTGAGGTATAACATAATACATTTGTCCCGTTATCATGGTTAAATACTAGCACCTACATATTACTTCTCTTAAATTATTTAGAATGATTTTATATGTACTTCTATGTTAATGGCACATTTTGCTATACACTTTAGAGATGAAAACAAATGCGTAGAGTTATTATTTTTTATTGTTTTTCAAGTACAGTGGTCTCCATTTTCCTGCCACCACTTTCCCCCACCCCACTTCAATCCTCACCCCCTTTGGCTCTGTCCATGGGTCCTTTATACATGTTTCTTGACAACCCTCCCCTTTCTTTCCTCCATTACCCCTCTCCCCAGTCCCCTCTGGTTACTTTTAGTTTTTTCTTTATTTCAATGTCTCTTGTTACAGTTTGCTTGCATGTTTGTTTTGTTGATTAGGTTCCTGTTAAAGGTGAGATCATATGGTATTTGTCTTTCACCACCTGGCTTATTTCACTTACCATGATGCTTTCCAGTTCCATCCATGCTGTTGTGAAGGGTTGGAGCTCCTTCTTTCTTTCTACTGCATAGTATTCCATTGTGTAAATGTACCATAGCTTATTGATCCATTCATTTACTGATGGGCACCTAGGTTGCTTTTTGCACTTGGCTATTATAAATTGTTCTTCTATGAACATTGTGGTGCATAGGTTCTTTTGGATTGGTGTTTCAGGGTTCTTAGTGTATAATCCCAGTAGTGAAATTGCCAGGTCAAAAGACATTTCCATTTTTAATTTTTTGTAGAAATTCCATACTGTTTTCCACAATGGCTGCACCAGTCTGCATTCCCACCAATAGTGCACTAGGGTTCCCTTTTCTGTCTACAACCTCTCCAGCCCTTGTTGTTTGTTGATTTGGTTATGATGGGCATTCTGACAGGTGTGAAGTGACTCTTACTGTGGCTTTAATTTGCAATTTGCTCTGATGTCTAGTGAAGCTGAGCATCCTTTCATATGACTTTGGGACGTCTGTATGTCCTCCTTAGAGAAGTATCTGTTTAGGTCCTTTGCCCACTTTTAAATTGGATTGTTTGTCTTCTTGGAGTGGAGTCATGTGAGTTCTTTGTATATTTTGGAGACCAAACCCTTGTCTGAGGTATCATTGGCAAATATGTTTTCCTATATGTTTAGTTCCCTTCTCATTTTGCTGGTGTTTTCTTTAGCTGTGCGGAAGATTTTTATTTCGATGTGATCCCATTTGTTTATTCTTTCCTTTATGTCACTTGCTCTAGGGGACATATTGGTGAAAACATTGTTGTGTGGAATATCTGAGATTTTCCTGCCTATGTTCTCCTCTAGGACTTTTATGATGTCGTGACTTATAGTTACGTCTTTTATCCACCTTGAGTTTATTTTTGTGTACGTGTAAGTCGATGGAGAAATGCTTATAATTAGATCAGGGTATTGCATTGAATTCTTAGCCTGTTTATGCCCAAAGTTGCACTATTAATATATGTACTATTAATATATACCAATTTATTTATTTGACAAATATTTATGAATATATATAATATATTGAACTTTGTCATAGGTGCTGCAGGTACAGTAATGAGCAAGGTCTTTGATCCTCCTGGATCTTACTTTCTAAAAGAAAAAAATCTAACATTGAACAAATAAATGAATGAGATAATTTCAGTTGATAGGAAATTAGGTTCTTGTTGCTGCTGTTGTAAATTACCCAAAACTCTTGGCCCATAGTTTTACTCTCTGAACTTGGTGGTTTCCTCTCTGGTCCTATGGCTTTACTGTATGAGTGATTTTCCTTTTTCATAAAAGGTAGCATGTCCCAGTTGAGTAGTTTTAGCTAACTGTTTCATGCTTACACAATTTTGGGGGTCTAAACACCTTGTTTTATTTCATCTTTCTCTGTATCTTTTAATCCAAGCTGGTAATATTTCTACTGGTATAACATGCTCAAAAGCCTTCTGTGTCTGTCATGTGCATTTCAAGGATTCATTCCATCACACAAGAGTCTCAATAAGAATTTCCTGGGTACGACCTGGCCAGGTGGCTCAGCTGGTTGGAACATTGTTTTATATTCCCAAAGGTGGGGTGTTTGATTCCTGGTCAGGGCACACACTTATGTTTTGGGTTTGATCCCCAGTTGGGTCACATATGGGAAGCAACCAGTTGGTGTTTCTCACATTGATGCTTCTTTCTCACATCAATGTTTTTTTTTTCTCTCTCTCTACCTCTTTCTCTCCCTCTCCTTTCCCCTCTCTCTAAAACCAATAAATATATTTAAAGAAATTTCCTTGTTAGGAAACATTTTACATATTTAAAACATATATCAACTTTTGTTTCCCATCGATTTTCTTATGTTTTAATAAAAATTATAGGAGAACTCCAAGCTACACTAACAGCCCTCATTCTTTCCTGCCACAAACCACTCTGTGCTGAGTCCTATATGATACTTTCATATATTTTATTTAATCTCCTCAACTTTATAACTATATCTATTTTACAGGTAAAGAAAATGACACTTATCAAGCCAGTCTCTAAATTCTACTTTTCAGTCAAGAATTGAGGTTTTTGCATGAATTGGAAATCTGTTTGAATGTGGTATGTTTGTGGGCCTTCTCTTTCCTGCTGTTCCAATTCTCCATTATTGACCTTTCATTAAAATTTAGTTGTTTTGCTAAATATTGAGTATTTTATTTGTGCTAGGAGTTGCATTAGAAATGGTGCTGTTATGGTAGAATGAGTGGCCAGAGGGGAAACAAAGGCAGGGAGGAGGAAGTATACATATCTCACCAACTGACTTAGCGGTCCTTGAAATCCCATGTATCTTTCTATTATCTGGGAAAGAAAGCCTTTGAAACTGTGCTTTCATCCCAAGGCCTGAAAGGCCCAAAAGGGCCATAGTGCCCAAGGGAAGAAATCCACTAATACCTTTGGGTATTCATGCTCCCCCACCCCCAAAGTTGGCACCACCTTTACCTGTCAATCAATATGTAACTTCCTCACCCCCATCCCATCCTGCCAACTATATAAGTCCTTAGAACAAAGGACTGGGGGCTTTTCATGGGCTTGGCTCTCTGGCTGCCAGGGCTTAGGCCACTGGGCTTCTGGCCATGCAGATGCTTGACAGCCTGGTCCTCACCACCCTTGGGCTTGCCACCCTGGCCTCTGGCCACCCTTGCTTTTGCAGCCCTACCCTGCTTCACCCAGAACCTAGGCCTTTTAGATCCCCAACCTCACCCTAACTAGGCCCGATCTCTTCCATGAGAACATGTCACCCATAAACCCTGCTTGCCCATGAACAAATTTGCTGATCTGCAGTTCTTTACGGAATTGGCAAAAAGACCAGATCTCTCCTGGTAATGGTGGGAACATGAAAAAGAGCAATTCTCTATCTTCAATGAGTTCACAGTCTAGTGTAAGAAAGGATAATTTTTATGTGAGTATGAGAGTATAATCACAATTAATTATGTTTTATCCTATAATAGAAATACGCACAGGATGTTAATTGAGTATAAAAATGAGATATCAGATATATTCTGTAGAGGTTGGAAAAGTTTTGGAACGTTTCTTAGAAGGTGTTATACCTATCTGAGTATCTAAGAATGAATAGCTTTGGCTTGGTAAAGAAAGAGGAAGGAAGGGCTTCTAAATACAGGGAGAAAAACATAAATGACATAATGGTGGCCTAAAGCCAGGTGTATGGGCAAGAATCTCCAAAAAACTCAGTTCCTTTACTGCGCATTTTACATATTCGGCATTCTTTTTCTTGTTTCAGCTGGAATGTCCCAGGTGACGGCACTAAAATAGTTGGTGTATACTTCCATCTAAGGCAGAGCACAAATTGTGGGCAAAAGAAAGGACAGCTGAATGTTTTTGAGGAAATAGTGCTGAATGGAAGGAGAACAAACAGATTAAAAGCTTGGAGAAGGAGAACAGAATAAAGTGACTGGAAAAAGTCTGATGAAATGGTTCACGAGTGAGGCTGGGATGTGGTGCCTGTCATGAGTGCCGGGCCCTGGGTTGGGGGCTGCTAACATATCCAAAACTGGGCAGAAGAGAAGCTAGTTTGGTACTTGAGTCACATTATCGTCCCAGGTAAATTAGAATTTTTCAGTGAACTTTGTTCTATGAAATGTGTCATCAGCTTGAATAGGAATGCTTTTTGTTCCTGAAGCTCCTGGAAACCTCTCCTTGAAGAAAATAAAACAAGGAAATCATTTAGAAATCAAAAGTAGGACAGCAGGTCTGACATCAATGAATGGATCGTGCATTAAGGAATTCTCCTGATAAACACTAAGATGTTTCAAACATAATCTTGGATAATAAGATAAAGGTAATGATAGGAACATACGTCTTTCCAGATGCAAAATATATTAAGGAGGAGTCAAGAGAGAGAAAGTAGCATGCTTAAGGTTTCCCTCTCCCTCTCTTTAGGAATTATCATGAGGATATGTTGCTAAATTTTATATAGTGAAACAACGTGAGTTTTGAAGGGAAAAGTAATAATAAAGCATAAATTCAGTTCTAACCAGATGCTAGCCATATAGACATTTGCATACATTGTATAAAATCTCATAATTATCCCATGAAATGAGTTCTGTCCTGCTGGGAAAAGGGACATCCAGAAATGATGAATGCTTGATCCAAAGTGTAGAGTGGCACACCAATGTGAGTCTGCTTACCCCTGAATAGCACATTCTTTTTAGCACACTGCTCTGTCCACTGAATTTATAAATCTTAAATAAAATTCAGAAGGATGAAAGGAAAATGCACATTGAAAGCTGGGAAAGTGGGTACAGGAGTTCAGATTTAGAAGTGGCCTGGGAAGTCACCACAGCTGTGTCTGGTCCTGGTTCTGTCACTGACCCAGCTGTCAGTGACAAATTATCTCCCCTTTCTGGACCTCAGTTTAAATGAGTTTTCGACAAGAAAAATTGCTAAGACTTCTTGTAGCTGAGAGTCCAGCCTTTCTTGGCAGGTTTGTTAGGTTGGTAAAAAGTTAACTTTTGCTAAGAAGAGAAACTACTTTCATCTCTCCCACCTTTCTTCGTGTAGATGTCAGATTCCTGTGCTATGACTGGATGCCCAAAGCTCTTCACGGTCTGCACCTTTCCACCTCTGCTTTCTATGGTGCCTTGTTTCTTTACGCTTCATTGTGGATTATAATCAAATTTGCTTCATAGTGGTTTATGATGAAATAAGTTGATATATTAAATTGCTGATACTAAAATCTGGCACATAGAAATAATTCATTAAGTGATGTATTGTATTATTATGATTATTACTCTGACCATAATCCCAGTCATTCACAATAGCCTTTCTCCTGGTCAGAACTTGATCATCTTATATACCTCAGTCAGCTAGGCAATGCTATTTACCTGCCCATTTGTAATAAAATATTAATCACTGACAGTAAGATTACTTTCTAATGCTTAAGCACCAAAAAATTTCGTGTGTGTGTGTGTATGTGTGTGTGTGTGTGTGGGGATCTCTTACACCAACAAGCAATTATCCGACACCAGTTGGTTATCCAGCCGTTCAACTTACTTCGAACATTATCTGGAGATAGGATCAAATTCCACAGGTTAAAGGCTCAGTCCCACAAGACTATCCTCCACATTAGATGCAAACCACAAGTCCAGCTTGTCACCTGTGCTTCTAACAAACCAGCTATAAATCAGAGGTTCCCATGGTCCTCTCCTTGGGTTCTATGAATTTTCTGGAGTGGCTCACAGAACTCAGGTAACCTGTTTACTCATTAGACTACTGGTTTAGTACAAAGGACATTAAAGAATCGACAGCCAGATGAAGATACATAGGACAGGCTCCTTTACAAAGGAGCTTTTGTCCTTGTGGCACTTGGAGTTCCTCATGATGGTACATGGAAATGTTTCAGTTTACCAACCTGGAAGCTCTCCAAACCCCATCCTTTTGGGGTTTTTATAGAGTCTTCATCATAAACATTATTCACTAAATTATTAGACATTGGCGATTAATTCAACCTTCAGTCTCTCTCCCCTCCCAGGATAGCATGGAGCTGGGAGACTGACCATTCTAATCCTTTAATCATGGTTGGTTCCCCTGCAGTTAGCCCCCATCTTTAGGTGCTTTTCAAAACCACCTAACATAAACCCAGATACTTGTCATCTTCATGGCTCCGAAGAAGTTTCAGGGACTGAGGACAAGAGACCAAATATTATTATAAAGGTTATTCCTATTGCTCTTATCACTCAGAAAATTCTAAGGATTTTGGGGCCTGTAAGCCAGGAACCATGGATAAAGAACAAACACAGAAAAAATATTTTGGTCGTCTTAATGACAAAATATATATTATAAATCACAACATCTCACTCCCTCTCTGAGAGAACGTATTCACATTTTGGTAGGATCTTCTAATGACTAAACAGAGAGAGATCAACAGAAGGGTTCACATCCTGAGCAAAAACACAGAGTGGGAGCAGTGAGTTTATTGTTTTACCAATGCAGTGTGGGTCCTTTGATGTTTTTATCTTTCAGCAGAAGCGCTACTCTTTGAATGGGGAGACTAGAAAGGCTATCTAAATGATCTAAGCCATTCCCGTTTAGAAGCCCTAACAATTTTTAGCAGGTCCCTTTCTTATATAGAGGCAGGAATTATTTTTGATAAAATGTAGAGTAACTTCAGTTGTTTTCTATATTCAACCCTTGATTCATTTGAACAGATAAACTGGTGGATATTTTTAAATTCTTAAAAATTTTTATCTCTTTCTGGAAAGTACAATGTGGTAAATTCATTCCTTGGTTCATAATCGCAGGCATGATCCTCTCTGAATCCATGGAGTAAATCCATGAGGAGGCTTGGATACCTGAGATAAGGAGGAAGCAGCTATAAGAAAAGCCGTAGGTAATGCTGGCTCATGTAACTCAGAAGGAAATGACTCCGCAGTTCTCCTAGAAAAAAAGGCAGTGTAATGTATGTGATGTACCAGTTTGTTATGGTACATAACTTATAGTACCAGTTATGACATAAGTTTTATAAACATGAATCTGGATATATTCATTGAAAAATCAGTCAATTAAAAAAAAAAAGAAAAGAAAAAGGTAGCCTGCAATGGCAGCCTCTCCATTTTGAAGGCTATAGAAAAATCATCCATGTACCAGGCTGAGTGTGCGTGTGTGTATGTGTGTGTGTGTGAGAACATATACATTGTTATGTTAAGGTTCTGAAGTAGGTGTCAATATGCTGCCAGAAATAGATCTGTGCTAAAAGAGATAGGAAAGGGTGTACTCTTTTGTTTTATTTATCCAATTTGTTTTGGTGCTTTATACAGTTTCTCTCACCATGCTAGGCACCTCCAGGCTCTGTTTAAAAGAAATACACTGTTTGAAGTCATATTTCAGTTGGGTGAAGACACAAAATGTGAGGAAATGCAGGCAGTGAATTCTATTGACCAGTTTGGATGAGCTGTGAATAAATAGTTTGTCAAGTGCCCAGAGTGTTTCATGGTCAAAGGAGTGTTATTTCATTGTTGGAATTGATATTGTAGTAGAAATTTAAAAATATAGATAGAAACTGAAGCTGGCACTCTGCATCAGCCCCTGGTGGCTCCCTGCTGGCTTCCTGGCTCCAGACTATCACCTGTTGGCTAGTTAGTTGATTCCCTGCCCTGGGCCCTGGACGCTCTCCTGCTGTGCCTTTGTCCTGGGTCAGGGACCACTTCCCTTGCTTTCTTGTGTCCTTGGCTTTCACAATTACGTATCTCCTGCTTGTATCACGAGATCTCTCCCCTCCCCACTTTGTTGCAAAGTATTTAACCACACACCTGACCCCTCCTCAGTGCCCAGAATTTGGAAGCTGTCTCCTCTGGGCCCACGCGTGTATTAAAGGCTTACTCCGTCACCCCCTATCGTGTAAGAGTTTGTTTTTCCGTAACA
>PVKM010023644.1:0-21296 GCA_004027735.1 Carollia perspicillata | reverse complement strand
TAGTTTGTAATAGTTAACCAGCTTCCTCTGCTTCTTTACTTATTTAATTCTATTAATATATATTCCTGTCTAAGGTATAGGAGGGGCTGTTACTCTATCAACTTTTAGATGTTCAGGGGCTACCCCATCAGGGGGGACTTTTGTTCTATGGCCAAGAAATCATGTTGTACAAGCTCATTGGAATTCTGAGGATCATTGGGCCTGAAATACAGGTGTCTAAAAACCCCACCGCCTATTAGTAACAAAGACAGACCTGCAAGAAGAGATACACAGGGAATCCAGCCACAGTTGCCTCTGCTGTGCAGATGCATCTCATCCGTCCTGACTGTGTCAAGGGTCGGCTGTTGGTCGGCTCCCGACAGCACATGATCCTGAATCAAATCCATTTGCTATAAAGGACATTATTAGAGCAATTGGTAAAACTGGAATGGGGTCCAAGGATTAACTGATAGTAATACATAGTATATATTAATGTTAATTTCTTGGTTTCTACAATCATGCTGACAAGGGTTAGGAAACTCAGTTTTTTATTGTACTTGCAACTTTTCTATAAATAAATTTGAAGGAAAATTCAATAATGTATTTACCTTTATAAGAAGTCACAGTAAAACATTTTTGAACATGCAAGAACTCAAGAAGTATTGTTTCTATGAACCTTCCTTGAAGAAATTATTAGAAGATGAACTTAGGCAACCAAGTGATGAATGAGAAACTACAGCAAAAAAGAAGGGCTATAAAGTACAAGAGAAGGCAAAGAAAAAAGGTACTAACTTCATTATTTGTTCATATTAATATGTTGATAAAATAATGCCTACAAAATGAAGATTAGGTGTATAGCTTATAAAGACACCTACTAAAACAAAAATATAGGCTGATTTTTCAGAAAAAAATAAAAAATACTTATTACTGTAATGAGGTTCAGAGCGTGGGTCCCCTGAAAACAGGGGAACAACCCCAACAATCCTGTCTTCAGGATTTAAGATACATTGCATAACAATGGGAAGTTAATAGCTGTGCCTTCCTGAAGGGAAGAGGGCTGCTGCCCAGGGCAAATTGCGTGCAGGACGCTGAGAATGTGCAGTGACTCATGACATGCAAGTGGGAGGGGGAGAGGGTGTGGTCGGAGCTCACATAGTGCCTGCACTGGAGGCGAGGGTGGATGCCCTTGCGTCACTGGGAACTTTTGCATTGACTAAAGATGGCAGCCAAAAGAGGGTAAAAGACTCTGGGGAACTGGCAAAAATGGTGGACACTAACACACCACAGGAAGGGTCAGACATAAGGCTACACAGGAAGCTCCTGGCCAAACATTTAAATGAGGGCAGACTGAAGCTTAAGGAGAGAGAGCCAGGAGTTCTTCAGTAAGAGAGGAGGTCTGCCAGGAGTTCTGAAAGTCAGTAAGTCTGACTTGAGGCCAGCCTGGAAGTCTGCCTGGAGAACACAGCAGCAGAGCTGATGGAGCAGTTGGGGACCCACGCAGCCACATGGATTCATGAGAGATGCTTGGAGCTAAACCATGACCAAGAGTGCTGAGCTGCACACTTCTGCTTTTCTGAAAGATGATACCTCTGTATTCTGAAACTGGCCTGGTTTGGCAAAGGGAGGCAGGACTGTGTGCTTTTGGGTGTTTTTAAAGGGAGTGGGACGCAACAGCAGAAATCTGCTATCATTCTAAATCTGTATACCTTTAAATAAATAAGTAACCCCTTTTCTTTTTCACCAAACTCTTGCATTGGGAGTCACATTTCTTGGTGGTGGACAATCAAACCCCACAGCTGTTCCAGAACAGCATTGGTGAGGTCCTGTAACAGTGTCACATTTTCAAAGTTTTAAAAGAATCTATAAAGAAATAAAAGTCATCTAAATTAGTTTCCTGACCCAATTCCAACCAGGGGATAAGGGGGGCTCCCCACACACTAACAAACAATTCTCAAATACTAGTAGGGTGTTTGACTCAGTTCTGACACTGTCTACCCAGAGATAGCAGCAGATTACACAGATTAAGGGTTCATTCCTATAAAACCACACCCCCCTCCCTGCCACACACACTTTCGGATGCTGGTCAGAAGCACAGGTAATAGCCTGGGCTTGTACCTGTGCTTCTGACCAACTGGCTGTAGATCAGAAGTTCCAACAACCTTCTCCAACTCAGAATGCCAATCACAAAGTTGTTACCAGTACTTTTGACCTTCAGGCTGTAAATCAGAGGTTCCCACAACCCCTGTCTTGGGTTCAATTAATTTGCTAGGATGGCTCACAGAACTCAGAAAAACATGTTACTTACTAGATCAACAATTTATTGTAAAAGGATAAAACTGAGGAACACCCAGATGGAAGAAATGCACAGGGCAAGGTCTTTGGGAAGGCATGTTGAGCTTCCTTGTCCTGTCTGGGCACCCCACTTACCCAGCATCTCCAAGTGTTCACCAATCCAAAAGCTCTCTGAACCATCATTCTGGGTTTTTATGAAGGCTTCATTACATAGGCATGATTAACTCACTGAGTATTGGCAATTCATTCACCCTCCGGGTACTCTCCCCTGCCCAGAGATCATAGGTGAGGAAGTAGAGGAGTGGGACCAAAAATCCCAACCCTGTAATCACATGGTTAGTTCTAGCAACCAACGCTCATCCTTAGGTGCTTTCTAAATGTCACCTTGTTAACATAACAAAAGACATCTTTTTCACTCTTGACATGACATTAGGCACTTCCAAGGGTTTTGCTGATGGAAAATCAAATATATACTTTTTATAAATCACAGTACTGCAGCATCATAAAAAATAATATAAGAGAACTAAGACCAAATATATATATCAATTTGATAAATATAGGTGAACAGAACCAATCTATTAAAAGAATTCAGACTGAATCATAAAGTAAAATTCAACCAGATGCTCTATACAAGGGGCCCAAAACAAAATAATTCAGAAATCTTCACAATTGCAAACAAGAAGAAATCAGGGGGTATAATTTTAATATCAGGCAAGGTTAACACCAGCACAAACAAGTGCTGAAGGTGACAAAGAATAGTCATTTATAGTGACAAAGAATGCAGTTTACAATGAATTTACCAAGTTATGAACATCTATGCACCAAACAGCATAGCATCAACATGAATATTTATTAAAACATAAAACCACAGTATATACAAAAAAAAGAAACACGATACAGTAGTCCCTCCTAATACATGGGGAATATGTTCCAGTACCCCCAGAGAATGCCTGAAACCACAGATAGTACCAAACCCTGTATATACGTTTTTCTACACCCTTGAACTATTAACTTGGGGAAGAGGGTATGCTTGTGTTTACTCTCCAGAAGGACCTTTGGAGCTGCCAGCGAAGAGGGTGAAGCCATATCATAGCTATCTCACCCTCAACCCACCCCTCCGCTCCATTGGACTCTCCCAATCCCGACTTCTCTAAACTGTGTGTCACCCCCCTGAAGCGGAATTCCAGTCAGCATTCTTGGGCAGATATTCATCATCGCCTGCAGGGCACATTCTCTACCAGTCTCAGAGAACAGATTGATCAGCTCCAGCTGGAGCTCCACCAGCAGCTCAGTGACATCAAACGCCTTACTGAACAGAAAGTGTTCCAGACCCTCCACGATAATCTACAATGGCTGGCCCCCAAGAACTGGTCTGAGGGACTGAATTTATGAGTTTGGATCCTAGCAGCCTTTGGGTGCCTGTTTGTTTTTCTTCTTATTTGTGCTTTACAATGTATATGGAGTTTCTTTTCTCGAGATCATATTTGGAAATAGCAAACACTAGGTTTCACAGGCTTAACAACTACACTTGTGTTCACAAACAAAAAAAGGGGAGATGATGGTAAACACCCTGCCTGGTTTCAGAAGCTGTAACCCCACCGCTCCCCCCCCCCCATGGCTAAGGCTGAGTAAAGAGATTTTGGGACCATAAGCCATTAAGGAGACAAAGCTTATCTTCCTAGCTGGGCCACCACCTCTGCCCGATTTTACTTCACCCTGCTTGGCCCCAGCTGGATGACTGGTTAGCCAATGATGGGTAAGATTCCTCAAAGGAAGGATGATCTAAGACAGGAACAGTCACGAAGGGGCCCTCAGGGAAGGACTTGGGGGACTATGGAAAAAGGGGGTAGTGGACCCTCACCCTTTGGCCTGGACATAGGCTGAGTCCTCATTCTGTCTGAAAGAAGTCTCCTAATCTCTTGGCTGCCTTACTTCCCCTGCCTGACTTAAGCCTGAAACAGTGCTAGGGGGAGGTGCAGCCCTGAGCAGGAATAGGCGGTTCCCTGGGGCAATCAGACCTAAGAAAGAATGAATAAAATCCTATGAAACCTGCTTTGCTAAGAATGCCCTCAATTTTCTGATAAGGGTCCAAGCATAAAAAGAGTTCATCTCCCAAATTTTTATGGCCCTTTAGCTATCTGACCCTGACTCAGAATAAGCCCTCATAGTTCTTTGAATGTTATCTATTGTTTGATCATTACTGCCTGACAATGATGAATGAAAATCTTCCTTAAGGTAATGCTCCCAGAAAAGCAATAAAAGTTTGTCCAGGCAAGGGTCGGGATGCTCTCTCACTCAGAGAGTGGCCATGCCATCCCTTTTTCTCCACAGGACTTCTGCAGTCCGTGTGAATTTGTTTGTCGCATCCACAACACCGTGAACACTTCTGGTCAGAGTCGGAATCACACACCTGTGATAAAGTTTAATTTACATACACACCTATGATAAAGTTTAATTTATAAATTAGGCTCAGTAAGCGATTAACAATAACAACTAATAATAAAATAGAATAATTATAACAATATACTGTAATGAAAGTTATGCGAATGTGGTTTCTCTCTCTCAAAGTATTGCACCTACCCATCCTTGTTCTTGTGCTGATGTGAGATGATGCAGTGCCTATGTGGTAAAATGAAGTGAGGTGAATGACATTAGCATTGTGACATAGTGTTAGACTACCCTAAGGGTTAGTTGAACACAAGCACCACATACTGGGACAGACAATGTAATAACTGACACAGCTACTACCTAATGGGCAGGTATCATATACAGCATGGATATGCTGGGCAAAAGGATGCTGTCCTAGGTGGGACAGCGAGAGATTTTATCATGCTACTCAGAATGCTGAAAAATGTTAAACTTATGAATTGTTCATTTCTGGAGTTTTTCTTTTAATATTTTTTGGACCACAGTTGACTATGAGTAACTAAAACCTCAGAAAGTGAAACTTCAGATAAGGAGAGACTACGTAGCAGGAACCTTAATGACACAGAAGTTCTAAATTACATAATTAATAACATAGATAAAACTTGGCATTCTAAAAAGAGAATAAAACTTTCTTCTAAGTATCCATGAATAATTCACAAAAATTGACCATATATCAGGCCAAAAAGAAAACCTCTGTGAAGAACAAATGGCACAGATAGTACAGATATCTTCTAAATACAAAACAATAAAAAAAAAGGAACACTTGCTAACCTGTTTTATGAGGTCAGCATAACCATAACACCCAAAGCAGACAAGGATGTTACAAGAAAGGATAATCATGGAAAAAAAGAAAAAGAAAGAAAAATCTCAAGCTAATCTTTTTCATCAATATAGATGCAAAAACCCTAAACAAAATGTTAGCAAATCTAACTGTAGTAACACATTAAAAGCATGTGTGGTTTTTAAAAGGTCAATAATGTGATTCGTTATATAGTCAGGTTTGAGCCTCTGTTATACATGAAATAAGATGTCATCATAGGAATCATAATAGTAATTTCCCGATTGAAATGTCAATTTGAAAGCTTCATTTTTCATAGTGTCACGTAGGAAGAGGAGGAACTTAGAAATTATGAAATCACAACTCTATAATTTACCAGCTGTATGACTGGGGAGAAGTCCAGACAAGCATTAGTGTGAACTTTTCACCTTTAACATGAGAATAACACTAGCTACTTTCATGTTCATTTGTGGAATTAATGAGACAGTATTTATACAAGGAATATTTTAGGCTGACACCCCAAAGTATTCTCACGGTTAGAATAAAATCAGTAAGACCCAAATAAAGGGGATCATATCAGACACACCAGTAGAAATGACACAGCCAAAGGGATTATTGTGAATGTGAAACAGATGCATCTCAGGAACATCCAGATCACATTAAAGCAGCATGGGTATATCTCAAGAAAATATAGACTGGACAGGACTAAATTAGATTAGATTTAACCCTAATCAATTGCATAATAATGTGGAAATTAAAAATGTGCTAGCAGAAGGGATATCTAGTCTCCAAAATCATCCTGGGAAGACAGTTCTTTGATCTAAGAACATGAAGAGCTAGTCCCCACAATGAGGACATCCCCATAACAAATGTGGAGGCACCAGGCCATCAAAGCAGGGTGTCATCAACTATTGTAACCATCCTGAACCCCCTTCCCCTACCCTCTGGTTTCCTGCTCACTGGGCAACCTTCTAGTGACATTTTGGCTTCCACACAGATTTGCTCCAAGGAAGGGGAGGCAATGATGAACTAATAGTGGGTTCATTGAATTCCCTTAGTGCAGTATCGGTGAAAATCTAAAAGCCCTCAGCCTAGGACATTGGCTGTCTCACTTCTCCTAGTGCTTTGGGGATGCTAGTGAGGATACTTGGTTACTTATTGCAGTTTCCTTCTTTTCCTCCCATCCCAATGTAGTCAGGTTATGTGGCAATGAAGGAAAATGAGGCTTTGGTGATTCAGGATTTTGGAGTAGCTGTTACATAATTCAACAAAGACAAGTATGTGATGATGATTTCTCAGACTTACCAAATACTAGCACTTACCCATTCTGAAGAAAATCAGACTCATTAGGCGATAGATTAATATTTGCATGGTCATTTCTTGTTCTCTCTCATATGTTAAAGAAAATCTTATATTAATCAAACCCCTTATCCTTGCCTAGATTTAAGCTTTCTTTCTCTTCTTTCTTTCTTTCTTTCTTTCTTTCTTTCTTTCTTTCTTTCTTTCTTTCTTTCTTTCTTTCTTTCTTTCTTTCTTTCTTTCTTTCTCTCTTTCTTTCTCTCTCTCTCTCTCTCTCTCTCTCTCTCTTTCTTTCTCTCTCTCTCTCTCTCTCTCTCTCTCTCTCTCTCTCTCTTTCTTTCTTTCTTTCTTTCTTCTCTTTTATCATGTTTCATTATTTCCCAGTAATGCAATACCAAGATTGCACACTTTCATCACCTTTATTTTTCTTCACTCAATTCACCTCTCTCACTATGCCAGCCTCTAAGCGTTGGCAAAATAAGGGAGTAGATTTTGTTCTGTTTGACCAATGTTGTTTGCACTTAATTATCTTTATGGTTTCTAGCTTTGACAGTTAAATCAACCACATTGATTTGTTGTCAGGATGTACAGAGCACCAAACTCTAAAGGAAAAGGCATGACATACTCCCTGTCCTGAAAGAGATAACACTCTGTGGAGAAGGACCTCCTCTCCCCAAGAAAACATGCATCAACTCAAATGACTCAAACAGAAAAGTAAAATGGAGCTTCCTGTTACTACAAAGAGAATAATAGGTGTGCTCCCCAAAGCCAGCCTGTGATAGAGGCTAAGAGCATGGGCTCTGGAGTTAGTGTATTGGGATGGACTTCTATTTACCATCTGATTTTAGACAACTACGTAAGCTCTCAAACTTTGTCTCTGTAAGATAGGGATAAATTCACTGTCTACCTCATAGGGTTGTAGTGAAGATTACTACATGAGATAATACATATGAAGTGCTGTGCATAGTAATAATAATAATTAATGTTTCTCAAGCATTTACTTTAGCCAATGTGGCAGCCTAAATAATGGCCCCAAAGGTATCCAGGTGCTAATCCTTACAACCTATGAATTTTACCAAAGGGACTTTGCAGATGTAATTAAGTTAAGGATCTTGAGATGGGGAAATTATTCTAGAATAATTTGGTGGATCCTAAATGTAATCATAAGTGTCCTTATAAGCAGGAGACAGGTAGAAATTTTACTACAGAACAAGGCAATGTGATGACTGAAGCAAGATGCTACACTGCTGGCTTTCAAGATAGAAAAAGGTGCCACCGAAGAACGCAGGTCCAGACGCTAAAAAACGCAAGGAAACATATTCTTCTCTATGTACTTGGGAGGGAATGCGGCCTTGCAGATACCCTAATTTTAGCCCACTGCAACAGATTTCAGATATCTGACCTCCAGAACCATAAGAGAATAAATGCGCATTGTTGTTTCTAGCTTCATTGAGATATAATTGACATATAACATTGTGAATGTTTAAGGTATACGATGTGATTATTTGATACATGTATATATTGTAAGATGTTTACCACAACAAGGTTAGTTAACATATCCCTCAGCTCACATAATTATCACTTTGTTGTTTTTATGGGAGAACATTAAAGCTCTACTCTCATGGCAACTTCCAAATATACAGTACAGTATTGCTATCTATAGTCAACATGCTGTACATTAGATCCTCAGAACTTATTCATTTTATAACTGAAAGTTTGTACCCTTTGCTGTTATCTTCCCATTTTTCCCATCCTTCAGCCCCTGGCAACCACTCCATTCTATGACTTCAGTGTTTTTAGATTTCACATATAAGTCATACAGTATTTGTTCTTTTCTGTTTGACTTATTTCACTCAGAATAATGCCCTCAAGGTCCAAGTTGTTGCAAATGACAGGATTTTCTTTTTTCTTGTGGCTGAGTAACATACATGTCTTCTATACCTGATTTATTGAGTATTTTTATCATAAAAGAATGTTGAATTTTGTCAAATGCTTTTTTTTCTTATCTATTAATGGGGTGTATCACATTTATTGATTTGCATATGTTGAACCATCCTTGTATCCAGTGATAAACCCCACTTGATCATGGGATCATTAAAAGGAAAAGAATCCACAGGGTGGTTTCGTTTCATTTTTAAATGGATCATGAGAGTGGAGCATAAGGGATGCAGGAGAATATTCCTGGCAAAGGGAACATCAGGAGTCGAGGCCTGGAGGTGAATGTTAAAGGTTTTGATGAATGGGCAGATTCTGAGAGCATTAGACAGAGTGTTGTGAGAGATTGTAGCCCAAGGGTAAGGGCAGTGGGTAGAGTAGGGTAGTGAGGAACCCAGCACCCAAAATGAACAGCTATACTGTGTTATCGGGGGATGAAGCTTTGTTATTCTCACACCCTCCAGGTTTTGTATTATGAATACACATAATTCTTAACAGTTTTAAAGATCAGTCAAAAAATGAATATAATAAGTCCTCCCCCACCCCAAACAATGTACAGATTAATGATCAAAAGCCTAGTTATTACTACGGAAGACTCAACCAGCCCCTGTCTTCGCCATTCAGAAGGTGTTTGTGTCTTCAAGGAAGTTGCCTGAAAGCAACACAGAAAACAAACCAACTCCCTGTCATGTCTGTCCCTGTGGCCTGAGTCACAGGGAAATGCAGAAAAGGAAGTGACCAAGATTTCTATCTGTGGCTTGACTTTGTCCCAACCCAGACCTAAGTGATGACTGAAGTCCCTGGGAGTTTGGATATAGGTCAAGGCTGGTAAACACTACTTGGCCAGGGTTCTGGTTCAGTATAAAGTCTTTCTGTTTCCCTCAAGTATTTTCCAAATTTTCTAGGCTCCTTCAACCTGAGGAACAGCCTTTAAAACACAGCTGTCCACTAGAAATATATGTGATGCAAGCCCTATATCTAATTTTAAATAGTCAAATAGATCAAAAAAGTGAAAAGAAACAGGTGAAATTAATTTTAATAATATATTTTATTCAACCCAATATATCCAAAATAATATTTTAACACGTATCTATATAAAAACAATTTTTGTGTACTAAGTTTTCAAGATCCAGTACATATTTTATCCTTATGTACATGTCAGTTCAGAGTAGCCATATTTCAAGCACCCATAGCTAAATGTGGCTGGTGGTTAGATTAGACAGCATGGGTCTGGAGTCACTTGACTTGCCTCCTCCTTCCAACTCTACTTCCCACTTCTACCAGGTACAGGGATTTGTGTGGTGGGCCAGAAAAGTTCAGCAGCTTTGTTGCCATGCTGATGTATGAGTCCACTGGAAAAAAACACAGTTTCTCTTCTTCTGAACCCTCCTCATCTGTTCTAATATCCATCTTCTTTCCCCTCCTGAAATCAAGGACTAGTGCTTTCAGAGAATTTGGTCTGTACTGAATTATAGCATCTATTTCTCTTTGCTATACAGTCAGTTGTTTCTGTTTCAAACTCCCAAACTAGATTACTGATGCCCTAATGGTTTTTGTCTCACTCCCTGTCATCTCTCTTTGCAGTAGGTTTAGCACTTAGTCATCAATAAATGTTTGTTGAATGAATAAATGAGTGAATAGAGACAACACTTACAGGATTGATGAACATGTATTATGGAAACCTTTGTTTCATCTGGCACCTCCAGGTCCATACAACTCATTTCCTGATGAACAGTGAAGCCAATCAGGACACTGTTGGTCCCTGCCTAGAAACTGAGGGAAATACTTGCCTTTATCCTCTGGAATCTCATGCTCATGAATTCAACAAATAGTTCTGTACAACTGCCATGTTCCAGGCACTGTGCTGGGTGCTGTGGGAGCTGCAAAGATGAGTAAGAAATATTTCTTGCCTACATATCTAGTAGGGGCCTTTGATAAGTATACACAAATAATTATATTTTTAAAAATGTTTAATCCTCATCTGAGGATATGTTTTTTATTGATTTTAGAGAGAGTGGAAGGGGGAGAGAGAGAGAGAGAGGGAGAAGGAGAAACATCAGTGTGAGGAAGAAACATCAATCAATCGCCTCCTGTGTAAATCTGAATGGGAATCAAACCTACGACCTAGGTACGTGCCCTGAGGGGAATCAAACCCACCAGCTTTCGGTGTACAGGACGACACTCCAACCAAGCCACCTGGCCAGGGCACAAGTAAGTATAATTTTGAGTTGAGTAAGTTGAGTGCTATAAATGGAATAAGGAGTCTGTGGGAAGAGGAGTATGAAAGGGGGCTTGCAAAAGAAGCTTCATTCAGACTTATCCTTCGAGATGATGCTTGAAGGTGGGATGGGTGGGAATGGAGGGAGGGAAAGAAATAGCTTTAAAAAATATGACAAATGAAGAAGAAACACAATACAGGTTGGTACAAGAGACCAACTAGGGCAAGGAAACGAAACTGACTCCAAAGATAAGAGCAGGGTAGAAGAAATCACAACAGGGTAGCAGAGGAGCCAAACCCATTAAAGGGGTGAGGGCTCCCCAGCTGGCAGGTACGCTTGTTTAAGAAGGCAATGCCACAAAGAAGAGCTCGCCAGAGCAAAGCTGGGAATCCCAGGGAGGGGTGAGGTAGGTCTGTGTCATATTCATAGCAGCAGAGGCAGGGACTAGAGGAAAGAAAAGCCCTTGGGTCAAGGAAGAAGAAATCTCCTAAAGAATGTTATGCAACCAGATTTGAGCAAAGCCCAACAGAGTGAGAGAGAAAGGATAATAAGAGATTAGTTAAACCAGAAAGAACATTACATTTCATGGGAGAAGTGGGTGATATGTGCCTGGCCTGTACTGCATGCCCCAGACAGAGATCACAGGAGCAGTTACAACAGGGAATCAGACACCAGTCTGGGAAATTAACCCTGGGTGGGGAGGTGGAAGGAGAATGGAAACAGCAATTGACTGGGTTGGAGTCTATCTTACAAGTACTGATAGTCTTTTCCGAGCCACTAAAATCAGGATTCATGCCTGGAGGTGTGTAGGTAGTTCTGTATACATACAATAGTTGCACCCATAGCAATGGGGAAAATTCCAAAACGCATTGGGGCAGGAGTACAAAAGAAAAGCAGAGGGAATCTGATTTAAAAACAAGAGTGATTTACTTTCAATTTTATTTTTAAGTTTTAGAGTACTTTTACTTTAGAAAAAAGACAGACCAGACCCTTTTGTAACTGGGCAGCCTGGCGTATGACTGCATTCCACCATGTAAAAGAATAACACAAAGATTTGTGGCGAAGAGGAGAGGTTTTTATTAACAGGGTACACAATTTGAGGGGGATGGAAGCATCCCTGTTATGAGTTAACCTCTGCCGCAAAGTACAGAAATACCCTTGTTTCCAGAATGACTGAAGTCCAAATCCATGCCCAGAAATTCCCCATTATTGCTTCTCTGTAGCCCAAGATTGTTACTTGAATGGGTCTCTATCTCTCCCGCTCCAGGCTTTCTCCCTCTCACCTGGCACAGCTCTCTCTCTCTCCTGGTGTCTGGGGTGTGCTGCTAGATCACTTCAGAAAGTCATGCAGGGGAAGCTCCATCCATAAAGCCAGGAAGCCTGAGGCTACCTGTTCCCTTGGGGCCAAGGAACTTTCCCAGCTCAGACTTTGTGGGCTGCTCCCAGCCTCCATGCACTGCTCTCAGTCCAGGACCTCTGTGGAGTGTTGCACAGTGTCCCAAGGGCTGGCACCTGTCGAGGTACATTCCAGCATGGGACTCTGCGACGGGGAGCTGGCTCCTGACAGTGTGAGGCCTAAGCCCCAAGCGCTCCCCAGCCTGGGTGTGAGGCAAGAAAGACAGAGGCTTCTGCCTACGTTCTGTTTTAAATCCTCTCCCAGAATCCCACGTACTGTGGGAGTGTCCAGTTTTTCAATCAATGTGCGGTAATGTTGGCCGTGTTTGTCTTTGCCCCTCTTCCAGCTGCTATGTTGTGCAGGGGTCAGAGTTCCTAGCCATGCACAAAAGTGCACAAACATCTTGGCCTGGGGTGGGACACCTGAACTCTGCTGCAGCTTGCTGACCTCCACCATACACAGGTGTTTTGAGCTTTTCAGTACTGCACAGTCGCAATGCAAGCTCCCTCCCACTGGGTCACAAGCTGCTGTAATTGTTTGCCTTCCTTGGGAATATGGAAGCGTGCCCCAGCTCTGGTTTTGATCCCAGGCTGCCTTCCACGCTTCCCCACCCTTCTCAGGGGTCCTTCTGGAGAGTGCGGCTCTGCTTCTCTGCCCCTCCTCCTACTAGCTGTGCTGCTCAGTTGCTGCTCAGTTGCAGGAGCAATGCATGCTGCTTTGGTTACAGTTGCCTCTGTTTACAGTGATCTCAGGCTTCTCCCTTCTGAGAAGGCAGGCTCCCGCTGCTGCTTTGCCAATCTGTCACCTTAGCGTTTCTCCCTGCCCTTCTGTGGGGAGGTGCTGGTTCTGGTGTTGCTTCTGGAGTCATCCCTCTGTTCCCCCAGTGATTTGGCCTGACCACCCTGTTACACTTTCACCTTTCAGAGCATGCATACAAGAACACCTGAAGAACACGTGATTTTGCACTCAATGACACACACCCAAGTCTGTAAAGGAGACTCTTATGGCCAGTCATTTAGCATGTGACAATTGCTAGGCCCTGTGCAAAGCGCTTTTACAGGCATTAACTTACTTCTCACAGTCTTACGTATGACACTACCTTTCATACTATCTTCATTGTTCAGATGGGGAACAGGTTACAAGATCGTAATGCTATTGAAAGTTTTTTTAAATCATAAATTCATTATTTTTATCATAAAACTATTTGGATTTCTTATTTGTGTCAGTTTCAGTAAAATATATTTCCTAGAAATTTAGATAGTTCACTTAGATCTTCAACATTATTAGCATCAGTTTGGTCAAATTTTCTCTTATAATTTTATTAATTAATGTCTATAGGATCTGAGATGTATTCCTCTTTTCATTTCTGATACTGGTTATATATACTTCTTTCTTTTTTTCTTGACGGTCTTGCCAAAAAAGTATCAATTTTATTAGTCTTTTCAAAGAAACAATTTCTTGATTTGTTGTTCCTATCTGAGTTTGGTTCCTGTTTCATTAATTTCTCCTCTTAAGTATATTATTTCCTTCCTTCTATTCTCTTTGGGAGTATTTTTGGTGATTTTTTTCTAATGTCTTGAGATGGATGCTTAGCTCATTGATGTTGAGGCTTTATGCTGGTCTAAAGCAAGTGTGTAAGACTACACACGTTTCCTAAAGCATGGCACTGGCTGCATCCCACAGCGTTTGTTTTATTACCATTTAGTTTAAAATATTTTCTAATATCCACTGTGATTTATTTTTATACATGGGTTATTTGTAAGTATACATTTTCAATATTCAGCTATGAGAATTTTTCTAGTTATTATTTTCTAATGATTTCTTGCTTAATTGCACTTTGGTAAGAGAACATGCTTTAAATATTTCAATTCTTTGAAGTTGTTGAGACTTGTTTTAGGGCATAATGTATGGTTTATGGCAGATTATATTTTCTAAAGTCTGTAGCAGGTTACATTTTCCAAAATGGCCACAACACTATTTCCAATGCCACATGATGTTTTGCTAAGCGATCTTGCCACTTGCCCATCAAGGCAGAGCGGTGGGGGTAGACTATGTTTCCATCCCCTTGAATGTAGGCAGCCCTATAACTAACCAGGAGAAAATAGCTGGCCCGATAGCTTTTGCTTCTAGCTTCTTAGAAGATGGCCACCATGTAGGAAGTGTGACTACTCTGAGACCACTATGCTATGAGAGTCATAAGCCATGTGGGAAGACCCTAGAGGATGAAATATCTTGAGAAAAGAGGCCAAAGAGCACCAAGGTGCTGGGACATGTGACTAACGTTGCCATCTTGGATATCTGGTCTAGTGGAGACTGCAGTCACATTGGAGAGCTCAGGTGAAAATTGCCTGTCTGAGCTACCAACCACAGAACCCTGAGAGATAATAAACTGCAACTTTGAGTTCTATATCTAAGGTTAATTTGTAATGTAGCAATAATTATCTAGAACATTGTTTTGTTTAAATGTTCTATTAACAACTGTAATTGTTAGGTGGGATGTTCCATATATGTCAATTAAGTCAAGTTCATTAGTTTATATCAATATGTCCAGGTCCATATCCTTAATGATTTGTTTTGTTTTCTATAAATTACTGAGATAGGTATATTGGAAATTTCTCAGTATGATTTTATAATTGCCTAGATCTCCTTTTAGTTCTGTAAACTTTCAATTAACATATTTTGAGGCTAAGTTATTCAGTGAGTGCAAATTTAGAGTTGTATTATGTATCTCCCTGGGGGAGACAACCTTTTATCATTGCCAAGTATTCCTCCTTATGTCTAGTAATGCTTTTGCTTTAAAGTTTACTTTGTCTGATATTATATAATTATACCAGATTTCTTTTGGTCAGTGTTTGCATGTTATAGACTTTTCCATTCTTTTACTTTCAACATTTCAAGATCCTTATATTCTATACTATATATGTGTATATATGTATACAAGATATACATATATCAACATTTCAACATTCTTACATTTAATGTCGTTTATAAACAGCACATAATTATTTTTAAAACAGGAACTGCCAATAGTAGTCTTTTAACTGAAGCACTTAGCCTCCTTACCTTTAAGGTCCAGCACAAATAACACCCTTTTTATTACAAAATCTTTTATTACAAAATCATGAGCATGCAATTCTGTAACATATAATATCACACTCAAACACACCATATAACATTTTAGGTGAAATGTTCAAATTGCTGTTTATCTGGTGTGAGACATTCATATAACCTACCAACCACACTCAAGCAGGTGTTACTTCTGCTGGATCCTGTATTTAAGTAAATAATTAACATTTCTACTATATATCTTTCTCTAAAAAGGGAAAATTTTTTCTCAGAAAAAAATTAAGGTTATTACATTGATGCTGTTCACTTAAAAACTACTCCAGCCCTGACCAGTGTGGTTCAGTGGGTTGGGCATTGTTTCTCAAGGCGAAAGGTCACCAGTTTGATTCCTGGTCAGGGCACATGCCTGACTTGTGGCTTTGGTCCCTGAATGGGCTGCATATGAAAGACAACTGATTGATGTTTCTTTCTCACATAGATATTTCTCTCCCTCTCTTTCTCCCTCCCTTCCCCCTCTCTAAAATTAAATAAATAAAATCTTTTTAAAAACCTACTCCAAATACATTGTCTCTGTCAATTAAGATTTTTTACAAGCTTTTGTCCAAGGTCTCAACTCTATAAATGTCTTGGATAAATATATTTTTTACCTTCAGTTATTCTTGTGTCTTCCAATCCTTTAGAAAAAAATGGAGCTACCATGAACTTTTTGTGTCTTACAGGAGACCTAATGCCTCCATACACAATAATCCAAAATTGAGTTCAGAAAGTATTAATTTGATGACCATGCATCATCTGTTTTGTGACAGAAACCAGAATATGCTAGTAATAATAATGAAACTATACAGCTTTATTATTAAGCACTTACTAAGTGCTAGGTGTTGTCCTAAGCACCTTACATGTATTACCTCCTTAATCTGCACAAGTTGCTTATAATTTTGGCATTATGATCCCCCTTCACCACAGGCACGTTAAGAAACTATTCTAACATCATACCACTATAGTTGGAATTTAAAACAAGACCGTCTGATTCTGTGCTTTTAGCCATTCCTCTATACCACTCCTAACATGTTCTGCCCTCTTTGGTGCTGAGGATATGAGTCCAATTAGCATTTATGGGAATGTTTGCTTTGGAATAATGCAGAATGAATGCAAAGTAAACAGAAAAAACAGATAGGTACTCCAGGAACAGTCAGTATATTTAATAAAATATAAAAAGCTTCAAGTGGGTTCTCTTGGTATGCAGTAGTAACAGGATGATAGATATACCACTGGGCCACCAGGCCTTTCATTTGAGTACTACAGGAAATCACTCATGTTAAATAGAAATTTATGCTAAATAGTATTTCTGGAAGTAATTTGTATCTAGTAAAAATTTATATACTCATAGGTCTGGAAAGTCCCTTAGAGAACAATTATTCCAGACCACTCATTTATAGTATTAGTAATTATTATCTCTCAGAGGTGGCATTCTAAGGGCCTTTTACTTTTTATAATATTTATTTATATGCTGTTTAAGTTTTTATAAAAACACATCACACATAATCACAAAAATAAGGTGGTTATTTCTGCTGAGACGATTTAGTGGAGGAAAGAGTAGTCTTTTCAACAAATGGTGCTGGAACAACTGGATATCCACACGCAAAAGAATGAATTTGTACTCCTGCATCACATCATATACAAAAATTAACTCAAAATAAATCATGGGCCTAAATGTAAAAATTAAAACCATAAAGATCTTAGAAAAAAACAGCATTAAATCTTCATGATCTTGGTTTAGTCAAAGACTTCTTAGATACAAAACCAAAAGCACAACCAATAAATGAAAAACAAAAATGGGACTTCATCAAAATTAAAAATTTTTGTCCTATAAACAATGCCATTAAGAAAGTGAAAGACAACTCAGAGAATGGGAGAAAATATCAAATTTACAAATCACGTATATGAGTGGTATATGTACCCAGAATATGTAAGAACTCTTAAAACTCACTAAAAGATGACAACCCAAATTTAAAATAGGCAAATGACTTGAAGAGATGTTGGTTTGCAAACTCAGGAACTTCCCAGCTGAGGTCTGTAACTAGCCTCCATAGGTGAAGGGCAAGGAGAGACTGAAGAAAGAGGGAAGCCATTCCAGATTGGTAGGTGGCAGGCTTAATAAGCAAGGGAACTTATTACACACGAATCTTGTCTTGGGCAGCCACAAGACAAGCAGATCTTCACAGCTGTCCACCAGAGTCTTAATAGTTTATATAGAGGCCTTAACTTAGTCCAGTCCCATATACCATTCACACGGTTTCAAAAACACATTGCCCTCAAGGCTGCATCCTTGAAAATGGCTCCCACATGGGAACCATGGACAAAATGTACATTCCAAGGATGGGAAGGGGTAAGGAACCTTGGATTGCCCAGATCCAGCTCATGGGTCCACCAGTGTCACATCTTCTTGATGACCTTCTCCAACAATAGATATTCCTCCAAAGAAGATATTTAAAAAATGGTCAATAAGCATGTGAAAAATATTCAATATCATTATCCATATGGGAAATACAAATCAAAACGTAAATGAGATACCACTTTGCACCCACTAGGCTGGCTATATTAAAAAAGACAGATAATAACAAGTATTGATAAGGATGTAGAGAAATTGAACTCTCATACATGGCTCACAGATTTGCAAAATGATGCAGTTACTTTTGAAAACAACTAGGCAGTTCCTCAAAATACTAAAACATAGTTACCGCGTGATTCAGCAATTCCACTCATAGATATAGATCCAAGAAAAATCAAAACATACATGTACACAAATTGTACACATAATGGTCAGAGCAGCATCAGTATTCATAATAGCCGAAAAGTGAAAACAACCCAAGTGTCCATCAGTTGATGAAGAAATAAAATGTGTATACAGATGATGTAATATAAAGTTATACACTTAAACTTATATAATATAATCTTACTAAAGAATGTTACTCCAATAAGTTTAACTCAAAAAATGTTTGAATGTGACACATCACACAGTGGAATACCATTGTACTTGGCAATAAAAAGGAATGAAATACTAAAACAATCTATAACATGGATAAACTCTGAATACATTATGCTAAGTAAAATAGACTGTCACTAAGAGCATGTTTTATATGATTCCATTCATATAAAATGTCCAGAATGGGCCAATCTACAGACACAGAAAGGAGATCAGAAGCTGCCTAGGGCTGGGGGAGTGGACATGGGAGAGGGACATGGGCAATGACTGATAATGCACAAAGAATATGTTTTCAGGGTAATGAAAATATTCTAAATCAGATCATGATGATGGTTGCACAACCCTGTCATTACACTACAAACCATTGGACCACACCCACTAAATGGGTAAATTGTATGGTTTGTGGTTATATCTTAAAAAGCTGTCAAGAAGAAAAAATGGCAATTTCATAAAATTGATGCAATATGATTTAAGATGTCATTCCTTATTACTAAAGGTTATTTTCAGTCAATACTTTACAGACAAAAAGGCAAATACTTTATAGACATAAAAAACTAGTATCTTCCATGCAATTCTCTCCACAGAGTGAAGGCAGCAGCTGTGTTCATCATCAAGGCCTCACTTATGATTAGTTTGGAAGTAAGAGACACAAAATATAGTGCCTTAAACAAAACAGTTTATTTCTGTCACATAAAAGTCTAGGGGTAGGTGATCCAGGACTGAAATGGCAGCTATCTCCATGATGCCCCCAGGACCCAAGGATCCTTTCAGTCTCCTGCTTTGCCAACCCTAGGGTATGCTCTCATGGTTCAAATGATAGCTATCGCATTCTCATTCCAAACCACAAGATGAAAGAAGAAGCAGAAAAAACGGGAGTGAAAGGAAAGGGAGACAAAGGGTACCAGTCAGATGTCTTTGAGAAAGGTTCCTGGATGCCATTTCCACTGTGCATCATTGACCACAACATTGTGAGACAGTCATACTTAATTTTAAGTGAGACTGAGAATTTGGTCTTTATTCCAGGTACATGTGCCCAGATAGAAATTAGAGTTCTATCATCATGACAGAAAGGGAAATAAACATTCAGAAATAACTAGTAGACTGCCAATGACCCATAGCTTATCTAAAGACATAAAAACCCTACCAAAAGCAAGAAAGAAAAATAATCTGGTCACAAAGGATGAAAGAAATAAGATGATAAAATTGTACACTTGAAACTTATCTAATCTTATTAATCAATGTCACGCCAATCAATTTATTTTTTTAAAGATAAAATGAACTAAGAACTAAGAACTACACACTAAATTAAACAGTACATAGTCATTCAGGCTTAAGTCAGGCAGGGGAAGTAAGGCAGCCAAGAGATTAGGAGACTTCTTGCAGACAAAATGAGGACTCAGGCTATGTCAAAGCTGAGGGGTGAGGGTCCACTATCCCCTTTTTCATTAGCCCCCCAAGTCCTTCTCTCAGGGCCCTTTTGTGACTGTGCCTGTCTTAGGTCATCCTTCCTTTGAGGAATCTTACTCATCATTGGCTAACTAGTCATCCATCCAGGGCCAGACAGGGTGAAGTAAAAGCGGGCAGAGGTGGGCCCCTGCCAGGGAGATAAGTTTGTCTCCTTAATGGCTTATGGTCCCAAGGTCCTTTACTCAGCCTTAGCCATGTGGGATTACAGCTTCTGAAACCAGGCAGGGTGGTTCCCAACAAATCACTTCTGCTACATTATCAGAAATTGTCCACACATGAAGTCTGAGTTATTAAAATGTTTTACTTCATATTTTCATGTCAGAAGCAGTAATTCAGAATTCAACTGTAGCATTCTAAGTTTTAATCAAAATAAGATAACCAGAATCATACATTATCATACATTTTACATTCACATTACTGAACCTAGAAAAAATATATATAATAGAATGTTAAAGCCAAAAGAAGATGAGAGAGAGAGACAGAGAGAGATTGAGACTTATCGCATGTTTCAATAACGATTACTCCATAACAACTGTACACTCAGAATTTGTGGACATGTGTTACAAACTGTGGAAAAAGTCCAGTCCGAACGTCAAAATACAGAGACAAAATGATTCTGGATTTCCTAAAGACATATTTTTGGGGAAGAACAAGAAATCATCTCCATTTTCCCAGAACTGTGTCCCAGTGGGAGAATCTAAAATTATGCACATCTTTGATAATATTTTATAAAAAATAAATGCCCAAACATAAGGATAATTTAACTCAACATTTCCTCTTCAACTTATTTTTTATAGAAGACAAATTAATTTCATTTTGAACATGGTATGCCAAGTATCCTGAACTTCCAGGAATAAAGTCATGTAGCTCCCCAAGGAATTTCTTCATGGCATCAATAGATATATAGTCTACAAAATTTAAAAAAAAGTATATATTTGAAATCACATCATACTATCTGATTTTCAGTATATTTGGTTTTTTAGAGCTAAGATTTCTTAAATTTCTTATAAAAGAAGAAATAATACCAGTGAGAAGATTCTTCATGACACTTGATAATTATCAAGGAACAACAACCTTGTTAACCCCTTACCTGTTCCCTCCAACCTTCTAACTCCTTTTAAAATATAGGTACTTAATTACCATTTTGACTTTTAAGAGTGTGATATCAAGGTTGGGATGGAACATTAAAGTACATAGACCAAAAAAATGGAAAATATGCACCTGGCTTCGAGTATAATCACCTAGAGCTATACAACTAGCTACTAATGGCACAAACGCTTCATCTTGCCTAGTACAGCAAGAAACATTTTTCCACACTGCTAATGATAAGGCACTTAAGAGCTGGAAAATTTTAGTTTAAGGTAAATAGTTATAAGCCTAGCCAGTAATGTATATGTTAAAGCTTTTGTTTCAGAAACTATAGATAAGGCCCATCCTGGCTCCTGGGAAAACAGC
>PVKM010023643.1:0-21019 GCA_004027735.1 Carollia perspicillata | reverse complement strand
TCTCCAATTCTGCTTGGAGAAGTTTCATGGAAATGTTTTAGGAACTTGTGAGGCAAATATGGTGTGGAAAGGGTTTTTCAAATACATACAGTCTCTGAACAAAGCCTGGGGATGTAGGAACTCAGAATGAGTTTGCGAGGAGGAAGCTGAGCTGTCAGGTAGAGCGATGGACAGAAATAGGGCCAATGAGGTGCACCCTCAAGCTGCCATCAGATGCCTGAGAGGCTAGGATGTGGTTAAAAGGAGCTTGGGTTTTATTCATTAGGGACATAGGGAGCCATGGAAAGTTTTTGTGGAGAGAATAATAATATGAGGGCTGTGTCTCAGAGCCATTACTCTGGCAGCCCTGTGTGGTATCAACACAGACGAAGAGACTTGTAATAAAAACAAGAGCTACACATGATTGAATACTCTGTTCTGAAAGTATTACTCAATTACTGCAACAGTCCAATGAGCTAAGTGCATTATGCCCTTTTTGCAGACAAGCACATGAAGGCATGGAGATGTTGAGTAACGTACCTGAGGCCACACCGCTTGTGTGAGAGGTTGGAGACCGGAATCCAGGCATCTGGGCTCTGGAGCCCATGCTCTGAACCATTGCACTACCCTGCCTCAAAAGCCAACCAGACATTAGGGAGGCCTGCATTCTGGCCAGCTATGCCTTTGCCTGATCTTCCTTGTGCTTTCTGGGTCCTCAGTGTGTTCATCTCATGTGGCTTTCTGAGATCCCTTCTAACACTTGTTTGTTTGTTTGTTTGAATTCTGTATTTTAATGTGGGTCTGATCTATCTGGACAGCAATGGGGTGGGGGAGGGGAGAGATGAATGATTGTGCAAGAAACAGAAGCTCCAAGCAAAGTTTTGTTTCTGATTGAGCTTTTTTCCTCAAAAACTGTCTGTGGCTCCAAATTTACGTGAATCATGTTTTTTAAAAAGCATAGGAGATGCACACTGAAAAAAAGTATATATTTTGACGTATTCAATGGAAATGAGCTAATGCCTCAGCTAGCTGCTGAACTCTAAAATTTATAATTATTAAGGATACTTACTAGTTTAGTATACCTTTCATTTGAAATTGTAAGATAGTCACTATTCAAATCCCCATACTTGTTCACAGCGACTCAGACTGTGCCCTGGGATAAAGCAACTCATTGAAAAGAAGCCAGCCAATACGGCACAACTCCCTTAAGCCTCATTTCTCTCTGTTCTCATCTAGCTGGGACAAAATACACACTTCGCTTTTCCTGACTAGTAAACAGTGTTTCTGAAGCAGGCGAATCCGAGCTGATACTCCGCCCCTCAGCATTTTCAGGTTTATTTCAAGATGTGGTGCGCTGGTCCCTGTCTGCAGCAGGAGTCCAGCCTTGGTTAGCTTCCGTTTCCAAGGCAACTGACCAGCCCAACAAAGCCACCAGCAGAGCGGGCGAGGGCTGGCTGGACCAGCGGCCACCTAGCCATCACTGCCACACGTCATGTTTCCTGGAAACCTTCTGGTGACCTCCCAGGTCTTCGGGTGATCTGTGTGTTACTTCATGCGTGGCTGTCTCTCTGTGTAAGAGTGATAACCCCCAGGAAGCGCATAATTCTGACAGGCTGACTTTTTCCGGCTGCCACTTCTGGCCTCTGCTACTGTAGACAGGATGAATGTATTTTCTCCCATTCACGCCCTTTCTCGCAGCCTCTCCATTTCGTCTCCTCTCTCTCTCTCTTTCTCTCTCTCTCACTCTCTCTCTCTCTCTCTCTCTCCCTACACCCCCCCCACCCCAGCTCTCCTCCTCCCCTACTCCTCTGGCAGTAGCCTTCTTAATGTAGTTTAATGGCTTTACAAAGAAAGCCAGGAAGACAGGCACTTCTCACTGGCTGTTATCGGACCATGACCTAGCTGACCATGAACTTGGAAGGGCTTGAAATGATAGCAGTTCTGATCGTCATTGTGCTTTTTGTTAAATTATTGGAACAGTTTGGGCTGATTGAAGCAGGTTTAGAAGGTAAGGGAGTGCTTTTTAGTGACTTCTAAAAATTCTGTTTTGCAATAAATATTTCTTAAGGGACTAGAAGAGGCACCTGAAAGGAAATCAGAGAAATGTAACTGTGGGTAAACGTGAGGAGAGGCAGATTTTTTCAAGGAAGAAAAGATTAATAAGATAAACTTTTTTGTAAGTTTCAGTAATGTTTTCACAGTAATAGAATGTTAAAACTATGAGCAACACTTTAAATCAAAATGTTAGCACCAAAACTGAGGAAATGAAAGGTTTATAATTGATATGTCTGCTTATATTGAGACCATTTAGTCTATATGAATCTTAGATTATTTTATCTATTATCCCCTTTTATTGTATCAGCAAATTTTATTTGGATATGTTGTAAGGCTCATCTGTTTGTTGCCATGCAAATGCATTCATCAAATGGAAATGGATATACATTTATTATAATTTCTTATGATTTAAGATTGGAGCCTAAGACTGACAAGCTTTCTATAAGGTTGTCTTGAGATGTGTTTATAATATTACTTGCATTACATCCCAACAGAGAGTTTGTGGGGCAGCATCCCCAACTCATACGACAGACCTTAGCGTGGAATCCAAACAGCAAACTGTTTTTCCAGTGTTGTTCTTTATGTTTATCAGAGGCTCATTCTCCTACTGTCCCTAACAATCATCTTTTGCATTGAAAAATAAGACATGTACTTGCCTGTACCTTTCCCTGAATTAAAGTCTCTGTTAAGAGTGTGAGTAAATTTAGATTCTTTTATTTTCCTACTGTTCCGAACACATTTGAGAGTGTCTGCGTGCAGCTAGTGACTGACTCTGAAGGTGTCGGAGCAGTGTTTAAATGCAGCCGCAGACGATGTTGTTTGACGTGCTCATACTTTGATATTTGTCTTGCTTTAAATTGGAAACTTGTGTAAAAATGCAAATACATTATAAATGTTTTAAATCCACAACTAATCTAGTCCTCCAGAGGGGGCTGCCAAGTGTGGCATAAATAAGATTGCATTTACAAAGAGCAGACATCCAATTAGAGTAAGTGTGTCACTCTGATGTAGGTTATCAGAAACCTCTATCTGTAACCCACTGTGGGGAGGGATGGTAGAAAGCAGGGTTTGTTCAAGTAATGTTAAGGAAGTTTGCAGAATGCTTTTTGCGGCCTCCTTCAGTGGAAACATTTGTAGTTCTAAAAGAGGATAGAATTCTAAATTCTGGAAGCGGTGACTGCTCTCTAACTCTGACTTTATTCTCGTGCGTCCTCATGATACCAGGAACTTGGTTGGGTGTCTCTGTTTATTAGCGTGTGTTATTGTACCCAGCGAATGGGACGGGACCTCTCATTGTAAGGCACTGGTTTTTATCTCCTGAGGCTGACGGTTACATGGAGTAGTGTCGGCATTCTTAGCCATGTTGAGGGAGTTGTTTACCTGATTTCATGGATGTTGTGTGGTCATTCTTTAAACTCTTTGTTGATGGCGTTTATTCTGGGTTTGGGGACAAAACCTACTCTGGTATTGGTTTTCTTTTAGGAGCAAAAACATTTACTCTCCCAAAGGAGAGTGTGCATTTCCTTCCTCTAAAGACTACTAATCTTTATGAGTTTTTTTCTTTTTCTAATTGCTTGTACTCCAAACTATACTGATTTGTATAGACAGTTTTTATCCTGTATTTTATATTTTATGGTATCAGCATTTCCCAGGCCAACACTGTACTAATACTATGCAGAGAGTGAGTGTTCTCTCTTATGAACTTCAACATCAACCCACAACTGATTTCCAGTGTTTTTAGAAAGTGTTTTCAAATGATAAAATGTTGATAACCACTCCAAGGAGAAATTTTATCTAATGTGTAAATGTTGATAGAGACAGAGAATAAAAGTGCTTTCCGTCTTGAAGTTTATATAAAACATTTCCAAAGTAAATACTTGCCTCAGAAAACCTTCTGAACTAGATTTAAGTTAGTTGCATACTTTGTTTATGAGAGCTAGAAACCAAAATAATGGATTGAACAGTTACAGTTCATTGTACATAGTCTGAATCAATAGATGAGAATATGCACAAATCTAAAGTCATAGCCTAATTTTAATTAACGAAAAGGATAAACATTTATTATCAAAATAGCATCTTCATAGATTTTCTGCAGCTTTCTTAAAAACAAACCCTAATGTTTTTCAGATTTATTTTTCTATAGGAGTTCCCTTCCTCCCCCTACCATTTTACATATCTAAGTTGGGGAGAGTAATTTCTTCCACTGTTCTTATTTGTCTGCTAAAGTGTACTATAGTAAAAAAAATTGAGCATTAAGTAGAAAAATTTGGACTTAGGTTAAAGCCCTATAAAGATGGTTTTGAATTTTTTTTCTTAAATAATTAAACATTTTCATCTAAGCCTTAAAATTGTTTTACAGTGTAGTTATCATTCCAGATGTAGTTTTTCTTTCCATATTTTTACATGTGCAATATGCATTACATTCTTAGGGTATATATAACATTAGGTTTGCACAACGCAGTTATTATCTCTCTTTAAATATGTATAGAATAAATGCACTTCAAAATAAATGAGTAACTTTCAAGTCTGAAATTTGTGTTTGCTTGTCTTTGAGTACTTTGAACTCCCATTCTTGCAGAAGATTGGGATGTGGGTCCTAGAGGGCCTGAATCCTTCTACTACAGACTAGGTCTGATCTGCATAAACACACAATGCTACCCACAGATCCATGGCATCTGTTTCTAAACAAAAAGAGTTGCATTCAATGGGTGGCATCTTTGAACATGAGAAAATAAAAACAATGATAGGAATACAGATTCTTACCCCTCTCCTGCTACTCTCTTACTTTCCTTTTTTAAAAGATTTTATTTATTTATTTACTTTTAAAAGAGAGGGGAAGGGAAGGAACAAGAAAGGAAGAGAAACATTAATGTATGGTTGCCTCTTGCATGCCCTCTGCTGGGAACCTGGCCCACAACCCAGGCATGTGCCCTGACTAGGAATAGAACCAGTGACCCTTTGGTTTGTAGGTAAGCACTCAGTCCACTGAGCCACACTAGCCAGGGCCCACTTTCTTACTTTCTAAACTTGGTAAGCCATTTTACCTCTTTACTGGTCTAAAATGAGAAAACTGGGCTTGAAAATCTCCATAGAACTTTCCATTTCAAAAAGTTTACCAGTTGATTAGGCAATGAGAGTTTGATGATTTACATAATACATGCCCTTTCTTATGAAATGGCTATCAGTGGCCCATTTTGGAATTGATATGCAGTACAGATGTTGAACTAATCCCTCCTCTCCCATAGTGGAGTCATTCATCATATCTCAGAAAGATTTTCATTGCATTTCAAGAGAACAGAGAAATGTCCTTTCCTGTAGCTCTAGGATTTGACATTTGGGACCGCAATTCCAGGCATTCTTGCAATGTAGTTTCTCAAAACTTACCATGGGATTCCAATAACAAATAAGTACACCTTGTTATTGTTTATTACCATTTTAAAGTTCAGTTGTTTTTGTTTTTTGATGGTTTGGGTTTGTTGTTGTTTTTATTTATTTATTTATTTTTAATTTTGTAATTTAGTTAAACTTCAGTGTGTTTTCTTTTTAGGAAAAGTAATCTCAGCAGCAAACCAGTGTGAATGCATATAGTAGTTCGAACCTGAGCAAAGTTTGGAGGATAACGCACACTGCTAGAGTTTTGAACTCACAGGCTCTTTCTACCTACTGAGGAGTACAGGAAGCTCCAGAGTTATGCTGGTTTGGAATACTAAAACCTCACAACAGTAAATTGCCTCTTTTCCAGCTATAAAAATAAAAGTGGTTTTCAGTTTATGCATACCAGGGAGAAATTGAATAAAAATTTTAATGGCAAAGCTATTTCATTATTTCTACATCCAACTCTGGGCTGTGAAAATATCTACTTTTCATCCAAATATGCATTAAATTATGCTGAAATAGTTACTGAATTAAGAAAGAACCATCCTTCTCTCTACTTCTAATCTCAGTAAAAGGCATTTTACGCAAGTACAATAACACACATGACATGGAAAAATCACTTTTATTGGTATTTGTTTTGATAAAAAGACAAAAAGGAATCAAATGATAATTTAAGTCCCTTGTGGAATACCCATTAATTATTGTATATATTTAGCTCATTTTATTTAGAAGGTATTTATAATACTATAATGCAAGCTTCCTTGAGAGTTCTAAAGAAGATATTATCCATATGCGCAAGATGAGTTCTTGGAACCCAAGTTCTTAGTTTTCCTGTGTGTTAACAGCAGTGTGGATGTGTTGAGTCTGTCCATAATGTGGGCCGACTGGAAAACAGTTCTGTGTGTACATGATGTGTAATGAGGACCACAGGTCTGGAAATGACAGGAACTATTGTAGTACCTCAGATAGCTCAGCTGACATTCTAAAACAGACGCTCTTTTAATTCTCCCATAAGTCTGCTTACCCAAATGCAATGAGATGCAAAAGCTGATGTATATTTGCACTACCAAAAAAGTTTTTCTAAACTGTAATGCTTAAGAAATATAAAACTAATTTGTGGTGATATTAGAAAATTTACACATACTATCTTTTTATACCATCTGGGAATGGAATAAAGGAAATATTTACCTATTCAAATTTCTTTGGTGTTTTTATAGTTAATATTTCCTTTATTTCAAGAACATTAATACCTACAAAGGAACTATTGGAAGAAGAGGAATTTGTATGGTTAGAGATAATACTCAGAGAATCCAGAGTTATTTTGCTTAGATTCTAATTATAGCCTTGCCTCTTGATAGTCACATGGTTAGAGCTATTACTTGGCTTTTATACTCTTTATTTTTTAATCTCTTTAAATGAAATAATGATAAATAATATTAGTATTTTGCTTTATTAAAGATCACCTATCTATGAGACATGTTAAAGACAGTATAGTATTACACAGTGTATTAAAGTGTTAAACATAGTGTAGTATTAGTATTAGTACAGTACTACCTGATCTGCACCATGGTTCTCTGGCATAGGTAAACTTAGACCTCTAGGGGCTAAGTAACTTGACTCAGGGTTACTCTACCCGTAAGTCATAAAGGCGAAATTCAAACTCTCATCATCAGGCTCTGTATTCTATTCTGTAACTTTAATTTTCTAGACCTTACAGCATGGTGGCTATGATAAATAATCTGGTAAAGAGGAGAAAGTTTTAGGTCAATTATCCATCAACTCTTTCCACATTCCCTTCTGGACATATTCTGTATGTGAAACATTCTAAATCACTGACATTGTTTAATAAGCATGAATGTTCACACTGACATGCTAACAGTACTAATCTATAAATAGAGCACAAAGAATATCATAAAGCCTCTATCTTAGGAATTAGACAAATCTTGTAACCTAAATGAATCTGTATTACACTCTTGTTAAATCGAGTGCATTCTTTATTTGGGCTCCGGGATAAAAATTGAGAAGAAAGTAGATAGACTCAGACTGAACCCAATTTGTACCTGGTTTGCTCTGGATGACAGATGGGACTACTGGAAATAGATGGGACAGAGACGAGCTGCTGATTTGGGAGAAAATAGGAAAAGCCACGTGAGATGCTGCAGTGCGAAGATAAGAACGTGAACCCAGGAGGGACATTATTTGGGAAAGGGCTGAGGTTTACGGGGAGGATTGAGTGCAGCACAGGCAGACAGAGGTAGTAAGAGGATCCGCGCAGGCATAGGACTTTGGAGTCAGAGCATCCAGGGTTGATACTGAGCCTAACGGAAGCCTCAGTGGGATTTCCAGCTTAGTCAGGATGGTCATCGGCAGAAAACACATACTCCAGTCTGTTTTCATGGGTGTGAAGCGAGAAGGAACACAGATAGTTCTGGATATGGGAAACAGACTGCTAAGCGGGGAGGAAAACTTTCGTCAGTTGGGGATCTACTGCAGGACCAACAGGGTAAAAGGAGTGTTGTTCCAAGTGCTGTGCCTGGGTGTTATCATACCAGCCTGCAGGACTGCAGGAGGTACTTCCATGTAGATAATAAACGGCAGGTTCAGAGAGATGAACGACTTGCTTGAGATCACAAGAGAATATGATGAAGGAATCTGTATTATTTCCAATATTTTCCTCCTGGCACTGATGCACATGCCATTGAGAAGATAAGTATTCAAAGATAAGATAAAGTGCACACAGATAAATAAAAGCCTTTTCTAACATGAACCTTTTTCTACAGACTATCCCTATCAAAATTATTATTTTTTTAAATTTAACTGAATTTGCTTACTCGTAGTTCCATGTAGAGGTGTTCTATGTAAATGCACAGCTATGATGATAAGCCCAAAAATGAGGAAGAAGGAAAAAAAGATACATATGTACTTAACATAATTTAATTTCTACTTTATCAAGTCTTCATAGAATGGAACATCCTTTAGAAATTTCCAATTCCAAATTGATTATTTTATAAATAAAATAATCAGTAAACTGAGTCCTAGAGAGATGAAATGACTTCTACTGAAGAAAAAAACACTTCTCTACAGAAGAAAAAATGTGTGATGAATTATACTCAGAAAACAAACTTCAACCATGGTCTAAATTCTACAAAATATGTATCCAAATTTTAGCTCTCCCAAGTTATTCTCCAGTGGACAAATTTTAGCTTTCCTGAGTTATTCTACGGTGGACAAATTTTAGCTTTCCTGAGTTAGTCTGCCAGTGGACAAATTTTAGCTTTCCTGAGTTATCCTGCCAGTGGACTAATCACTCTAACATCCAAAGATTTTAGGACCTCGGTGATGGTAACTTTTATACTTTCTGCTTAGCTTTATCATGAGAGACAGGTGCTACTACAAAGAACACTTAGGCATTAACTGAGGCATTTCCCACCTCAATGACTTGTCTGAATAAGTTAGTAATGGAGAGTCATTGCTGCCAGCCAGCCATTCAGTAGCCCAGGGGTTGAATTTCTGGAAAATTTGGGTTCAACACCCAGTAGATGCATACATAAGTCACAAGGGCAGGCATTCTAATTGGCCATCACTCTGATTACTAAAAGCTGGAAGTTAAGTATCTCCCGGGCCTCACCGCTTTTACCATTTCCCAGAGGCCTGCTACCCTGACCTCTCTGGAATTCTCCCCCAGTCTGCTGGCAGCAATTCTTTGAAAAATGTTTACACAGGTCAGCAGCCTCATCATCGAGACCAAGGGTTATTACTGAAACAATACCAATTTTGTGTTTCAGTTTTCTTACAAAGACCACAGGTTATAGAGCCAAGAGCACAGACTCTAAAAACACAATAACTGCATTTCATAATAATTGAACGCAGGCTTTAATATACCGTATTTTTGCCATGCATAATGTGCTCCCATGTATACTGACCACCCATGATTTTGGCCCAAACTTTAAGGGAAAAATATTTTCTTTTAATTTTTAATTCAATTTTTATTCATTTATATTCACAAACAAACCCAATTATCATATACTGGGGTATTATTTTACATACAGATGCCATTATTGCTTTCTAGAGTTACACTTTTAACACATAAGCATAAATAAAAGAATTAAAAACATTAATATAGATACAGAATTAGTACTTCCCATGTATAATGTGCTTCCTTATTTTTCCCTCAAAAGTTTGGTCAAAAAATATGTATTATATGCAGCAAAATACGGTATTTTAGTTTTATGACCTTGGGTAATGTGAGTTAGTATTTGTGTATGCTTAGAACTCTTTCTAGGATATAACAAACAATTTGTGAGTTTTGGCATATCCGGGCACCATCATCTTTTATTCCAGAGAAAAGAGGTCATCACTCAGTATCTGGAACCAAAAGCCGAATTCCTTGCCTGCTCAGCGAGTGAGAACTGTACTTGTAGAATACATTGTGCAGAGCAAAAACTGAGGGCTTGTGTCGGGGTTGGGGGCTTTGCAAAATGTGCCTATTACTAATGGAGAGTTGCCACTTTTTTTATTGGGTTGGGTTCAAAATTGATTCTGGTGTTACTTGTTACTATAATCAAAGAGCAATCATTGATTTCCTTTCTTGAAACTACAATGTGGGAACTTTTTTATTTTCATAGTAAACAATATTTAAGATTATTTATTGAGCAATTCTCTAAGCTCTCATATTGTTCTAAGCTCCAGGGATGCCGCCAGAAGCCAAGGAAAAAAATCTTCCATTCTTGCAAGATTACCTGCCAAATTTTGAGATACAGCTATAACTGCTACAAAAAGGTCCAGGAGACAGAAGAGTTAAAGTAGAAATTATTTTTGCATTCATTCACTAAGTATGTTATCTGTAGTGTTCTCTACACATTGTTCTTTACACAGCAACGAGCACGAAACAAGTCCTTGTAGAACTGATGTACTATTGGGAAAGAAAATCAAAAGTGATAAACAAAGGAATATACAATCTGATATCTAATAGAGACAGGCATAAATTACAGTAAGGGGTCAGAAACAGGTGTATTTATGATAAAGTGGTGAGAAAAGGCCTTTCTGCAGAAAATTGACTTTTCCGCCATCACTTGAAAGAAATGAAGGGAGAAGATGGTATTATCTGGGACAACAGGATTCCAGGCAAAGGGATAACCAAGTATAAGAGCCAGTGGTGCAAGGTGTGTTTCTTGTACCAGAGTTGCACAGGAAAGCTAGTGGGATTGGAGCAGCGCGCTGTTGAGGGTAGTGGGAAGAGGAGTAGAGGGATGGTCAAAGTCGCATCATACAGGGGCATTGCAAAGGCTGGGTTTTAGTCTTTATATACTGGGAAGCCACTGAAGGGTTAGGATGGGAAGTCTCTACAAGTCCTCGATTTCACCTTTGTTTTTTGGGCCACGGTATTCGTTTCCACACCATATCTACCTACACTCATCTCAGCATGGGGTCTACTCCTAGATATTTCTTGGCTCTGCCCCAGACGCCTCCCAGAACATTGATTCACTATCTTTTGTCCGACCTCCCTTATCTGGAAAAACTGCCTGTGATGCCCATGACCAACGTGGAGCGTATGTATGTTCAGGCTTCACTGTTCATCCTTCTTCATTAAGTTAGATGTGCCCTTTCACCTGCCCTGTGGGGTGAGCAGGGCTAGTCTTCAGCTCCTTACCAGGCTGCTTCAAGAACCTGGCACATGCACCCTTCTCTTAGTTGCATCTTCAAGGCCAATGTACATTGTCTTCACTAGAGTGGACGTTTAAAAGAATCAAATTATGTTCCTCGAGCACCTGCCGTAATGAGAGTATTAGGAAGTTGAGATGAAAGGCAAAGTTCACATAAAAAAATTATGTTGTTTTCCTTTGAGTAACTTCTCCTCCCCCACATATTAGCTTCAAATATAAATATTCAAATTGGGCATATTCTAGATTAAGACGAGAATAATACATTTACACTCAAGATTTTAATACTAATACATTTTTTGAAACTAGCAAGAAATCATAGATACTGTAGTCCCACCCTCTCATTTTATGAGTAATTGAGGCCCAGGAAGGTTAACTGACTTATTAGAAGTGACAAAACTAATTGTTACCATTAGATACATAATAATTGCATCATCTATGATACAGTGATAAATTACAGGTGAATCACTAATAATTTTACATAGTTATATTATCCACATTCTGTAAAACCCTGTAGGAATAACCTGATTAGCCATAATTACAGGACTTCTGGCTCTTTATTTACTTAACATATTATGCATCTTTTCCCCTCATCTCGGTATTTTCTAGTTTTACTGGTTTATGTCCAGGAAAGCGGGGGAGGGAGGTTTCTGGTATCCAGGCAGAAATAAAGCTGCTGAGGGAACTGGCCAGGTATGGCAAAGGTGATGCAGTGGTGAAGACACAGGGGCCAACCCCACACGCCTGGTGCTCAGGCATTCAGGCAGGCATCAAATGAGGACAGGAGACAGGTGTCATGTAGGGAGGTCCCCGAGCTGGTGGCATCAGATACTAATAGTCCCAAATAATATATGAGTGAGCGCTTCATTGAGCATATCATATGCCAGGTGCTGTGGCCAGTACTTTAAATGCATTATTCATGTTGACAGTAATTTTTGTATACCGGCTATAGAAGTGAAGATTTAACATATTAGAAAGCATATGCTCTGGAAGTTTCCATCACTTGCCTAAGATCATACACCTAGGAGTGGTCTAGCTGGGATTCAGTTCTACCCTGTCAGCTTGAAGAGTATGAATTCTCAGTCATCATTTACCTTGCCTCTCAGGTAGGACTAGGTCAATTACATTGAAGTAAACAGAACTACATTGACGTAAATTATGCTCAAGCTACAGAGTCCCTCTGTAGACCCCTTTCCATCTCCATTCTAAATAAATATTAACTTTCATACCAAGTTTTGTATATGTGATTTTTCTACTCTTTTCTTAGGACTCTTCTCCTCCAAATTGTATAAGATTCAGGCCCCACAAAAACAAGGTCTGTCCCTGTTGTGAGCTGAGAACATCTTGCCTTTTCTGGCATGACTAAAGTTCCTGGCTGGAGATACAGAAAGCAACATTTGTCCTCTAAGACAGGAAGTTGGATATGAAGTTCACTGGAGGGGTCCCCATTGTCTCTCTGCCTCTCTCCACGTGTGCTCAGACTTCATGAGTGACACAGCAAGGCTGAGATTATTTGGCAACCCAGATGCCATGGACAGTGCCTGTCTCCATTAATGTGCTCTGTAAACATGACCGTTAATTGTTGGATACACTGTAAAAGCTGGGTGGGACAAAACTGAGGAAATGAGGCAAGGGTAACTATCTTGTAATAGTTAAAAAAGTAATAGACTTTTTTATCATTTGTTTCATATATGATCATCTAGCTATACACTACGAATGTGGAGTACCTCCCTAGAAATCTTTGTTTTCACTGTCCTCCTCTTTATTCAGGGCAAATTGATCCTTTCATATTCATCAGTATTCATTCATTCATTCATTCAACCTGTATTTAGCAAGCAACCTGTCGGCAGGATGGATTTCTAGGGGATGATGACAGGGGAGTGACACAAATATCAAGGTCCTTGCTGTCACGGAGGAATCATCCTTGGTTGTAGCATAGACTCTCCTTCCCTTGTGCTATGCACAAGGGAAGGCAGAGAATATGGGCACAGTTGTTGGTAGAGACATAATGGGAAGTTGAGAGACATTGGGTCTGATTGCTTTCTTTTTCTGTTACTATGAAGTGGGGTGAGGTAAAAGCACTTGTGGATAGGGTATAATGGATGTTTTAAGGAGGGAGAAAGTACAGTGTGGTCTTTTCGGAGCCTGGTCTTTACAGGCAAATAGGAGAAGACTGTTGGGCAGCACTTAGTGCCTGTTTGAGATGCGCGGTCGTAATTTCAAAAGGGGACTCTCCCTAACTCAGACAAAGTGAGCCTCTTTTTGTATACATTACTATAAGATCATTTTTTCCAGACATGTTCAAAGAGAAGGCAGAATTGGTTAGTAAATAGGAAAATGGAAATAAAATTTCCATTCCAGTGGCTATCGAAATCAGCAAAGTATTTAATTTGTGCATATACACATACACACTTGTGCACAAATATACCATATTTTGCCAGGTATAATGCACACTTTTTTGCCCAAATATTTGAGGAAAAAATAGGGATGCACATGGGTAGTACTAATTCTGTATCTGGGTAAATGTTTTTAATTCTTTTTTTATGCTTATGCATTAGAAGTGTAGCTCTAGGAAGCAATAATAATATCCACATGCAAAATAATACTCTGGAATACAATAATTGGTTTTGTTTCTAAATATAAATGAATAAAAATTGAATTGAAGAAATAAAATGAAAGATGTTTTTCCTGAAACTTTGGGCCCAAAACATGGGTGTACATTATACACGGCAAAACACAGCATGCTTTTGTAAACATCACTAGGCTCATGGGCATGCACACCTACATGTTTCACACACACACACACACACACTCTAAGAACATAAGCCATGAACTTTATCAGTTAAGATATAAGTCATCATTCACTGAAGAACCCAATTCTTGATTCCTTTGTACCATCGCCTAGGAAGTTTCCTTGAGAGAAAGATTTGTATTTAACCATATGAACAAGTACCAAAAAGGAGAGGGGTGTAGTGGAAGAGAGCATTGGAGAGAGAATGGAGCTTGACTTTGGGGTGAAATGCAATGAAAAGGCCCTGACTGCAATCCCTCCTCTAGCTGTGTGACCTTGGCCAAGTCATTTAACGTTCCTGGTCCTCTACTGTGTCTATGAAATCCTCCACTGGGTGTGTCTCACAGACTAATGTCAGAAAGGAATCAGATTTAATAGAAACACAGTGCTCGGAATGATGGTTCTGGCCCATAGTAAGTGCCCAGGTCAGTGTTCTGTTCTCTACCTGGATTTTGCTCTCCAGGTCCTCAGTCTCCTACCTTGGGTCTGGAGAGGCCCGGTCTTGTGGTTTCCTGGCTGCCTTTGGGTCCCAACCAGATGTCCTTCCTAAGCTCAGGTTCCTCCCTCCTCAATCAGTGTCAGTACCCATGGCCATGCTGAATTCAATTCTGAATTCATTCAGTTTGGACAAGAGCCCTATTGATAAATTGCACATTGGTAAATTTCCCCATTCACCTGGCATATATCCTACGAAGTTGGCAAGTACCACTGTGTTGAAAAAATATTCCAAATATATTTCTTAAGTTAAAAGAACAAGCTTCAAAACCATATGGGAAATAATGATCCCATTAAAAAAATGCACACGAGGTATGAGGGAAGAGAATGAACATTGGAATTTTTTATTTCTTTTCTGAACATGTGAGTTTTTGGCATGTGTTAATATAACTTATTACAGGTTGCTTTTAAAAGGCAAAAAAATATCCATATAGAATGTGCACTAATTTTTCCAACTGAAGAAACTCAGTACCCTTTAGAACCTAGCCATTTATTAATTTAAAATGAAAAACGTTTTTAAATATAGAAAATATGTTTAAAACTGAGGCATTTTGGGTTTGTTTTTTATCTTTAAAACAAAGATAATTCAGAAGTAACCTCTTTGAACTGAGGGCAGATTTTTATATCTTGAAGTCATGTTTCAACTTTAAGTCGGTTTCTGCGATGATTGATAAAAAGCCATCTCTATCACTATTCCTATGTCAAGGAAGTTACTAAGGGCCCAGGATATTGATATTTTTCTTACGAGCCTCGCTTACCTAGAAGAGAAGCTCACTTTCCTGCTCTTCTTAGGAGGAACTGAAGTTTTATGGCTCTAAGTGGAAAACTGTTTCACTCCACTGATGTCCTTTGCCTCATCTCCACTGAGAAGGAAGTTGAGCTGGGTGTGTGGTCCGTGAGAAGGACTGGGTGGGTGGGTGGAGAGGAGAGTGCCGAAGGAAGTTTGCTGCTTCTGGGCCATTCTCAGCTTCCCTCACTTCCGGGCTTCAGTAATTTTCTTTCTCCAACAGCAGCTTGCTGCGTCTGAGTGAATGTCATTCATGCGAAAACCTAGGTATGAGTTATTTAATATGGGGAACAGATTAAAAGGAAAGGAGTGATAGAAAGAAGCTTCAAGAAGTATGGAAGCACTTAAGGCCTGGGCAAAGATTCCACTAAATGGCTCCTTAGCAAGGAATTCTAAGTACTTCTCGTGCATTTCTTTTTCTTTTGAAAGTACTTTATAGAATTTGGCTACAGGGATGATCCTGTAATTTTCTTTTTTTATTGCTAGACTTTTTTTGTTTTCTTGACTACTGAATGTGAAAAAAAAATGAGGTTGACCTTGATTAAAACAAATGGAATTTGGGGAGGGAAACCCCTACTTTGAGACGATAGGCTATGATCTGAGAATACAGGTGAGTAAGATATGATCCGCACTTCGATAGAACTTAAGTCCCAAAACAACTCCTCCTGAATGTTTGCATCATGGAAAGGGCACAGCGCTGGGTTCAAATAGTCTTGTGTTTCCGTCCGGACTTAGTCTGTAGCTAGGTATCTGACCAGAGTTTTCCTTCTCCAACAAGTGGGTTTGAGACCAACCTCACAGAACTCTTGTGAAGAAGAATGAGCTAATATATGTACAACATCAAGTGCAGTAGCCAAATGAGAGGGCTCACTGAACCAATACTTGTTACACATCATACAACAAGTGGCCTAAGAATGTCAAGAGCATACACTCTACAGTCTGACAGCCTGACTCTGAACCCTGGCCTGGGCAATTACCTGCTTTGTAATATCAGAGAAACTGTCTATCCCTTCTGTGCCTCAGTGGCCTCATAAGTAAAAAGAAGAAAGAGGAGGAGGAGGAGGAGGAGGAGACAGTAGCATTGATATCACGGGGTTTCGAAGATGAGCTAAGGTAGGAAAGCACCCGCAGCGCCTGGCCCGACATAAGATCTCTGTAAGTGTTTGCCCTTACCATTTATGGTGCCTGGGGAATCTTCCAAAATCTAGTCTAAGTGCTTAGCCCGTCTTCCTTTTAAAAAATATTTTCATAGCAGTGGCTTCGAATTTAGCCTGTTTCTTTCATTTTTACATAAGTGTGCGTGTGTTCTGTCTAAAATCTAAGCATGCATCTGTGTGTGGTTGAAGATTCTCAGAGAGACAGGCAGGTCACAGGGACAGTGAGCACTTGGGTAGTAGCCTGTACTGAGCTGGCAGCCCCGCCTGGGCTAACGGTCACAGAGATGTTCAGGTACCTCTGGAAACAGGGACAGCCTCATAAGAGGCTGTGCGTGCACCAATACAAATCCTGCCCCAAAGGCAACAAACCCAGCTTCTGGTAATCGTGCATCTTTCCTCCCCAGAAACTTGGAGCTCCATTTCGGGCAGAAAGAATTTCTGACTGATGCCTATATCCCCTGCAGCAGTACTTGGTAAATACTCAACTGGATGTGAACAAGGGAGTCAGCCAGATGGCTATGAAATATACCTTTATATAGCTAAATCACATTTTATAGGATTTATAAGTCTAAAATCTAATTTTGATACCGACTATATGTATTTAATATTAAGAGCTCTCACTTGGTTTTAGATCAGTAGATTCCCCAATAACCAAAGCACAAAAGGTGGCAGAAAGCTAAGGGAGGGAAGCATCATAGTAGGAGCCCTTGTTTGCCTTTGCATAGGTTGCAGGAGCCCTCCTAAAGCACGTAGACTTCTCGGCAAAATCGATTTGAATGGGGGCCCTCAGCAGCATGGAATTAGTAGAAAGCCATTCAGTACCAGGTTCTGCCACACACTTACTTGGAAAAGTCACGATCAGGACTTTTGAGAAGTAAATTAACTATGCCCCAGCTTCCCCATGGGTCATATGGAGACAGATAATAATATTTGCCTCAGGAGTTGCTGAGATGATTAAATATATTAATATGTACAAAGCACTAAGGACAGTGTCTGGCCTTGAATAACTTTGCTTATTGCTTTATTATTATAGTACTTTTCAGATATTCTATGAGTATATTATTATTTTGCCTTTACAAAATAGTGATTATGAGACATACAGAACCTTGCATAGTACATATTTATTTTCATGTATTTATGCATGTATTCTAATGGAAATATACATAATATTATTAGTAGTATTTTGATTCATGTAAATGATCCTTGGCTTTTTCTTTCCCAAATTAATGGAAGCTCATAAAATTTCAGACAGTGAGACCAACTGACATGGTTTGGCTGAATCCTAAGCTTTGCTTGCCTCCTATCAACACCTAACAGAACACTGTTGGGAAATGCTGTGTTACAGGCAGCAGGAATGAGCAGAAAGGGCACGCACATCAGAATTAGAAAGCCCGGATTTGAATCCGAACTTTGTCCTTAATGAATCTAGGCTATGATTTTTCTTTTCTTTTTGTTTTGTTTAATTTCTTTGTCTGCTTTCTTGTCAGCAACATATGCATATTATTTTCTTCTCAAAGGGCCATTGGGAAAATTAACAGATTAAAAGCCTAAGCATAGGTCACAGACATTATCTCCTTTCCCTTCTCTCCGATGAATGGAAGGAAATTTACAGAGAGATTTCTGACAGACGTCAGGAATCCCTGGGGGAGTATCTTGCAAATTGCTCATTGAGCAGAAATGTTTCTGGCCATGGTTTAAAATAAGGTATAAGATACTTAGATTCTTTGCTGGATGAGAGTCCCTTTTCAGAGAAAATGCATCCGGGGACTTGGTCTCCATCTCACACCTCCTTTACCCTGGAGCAATAAACCTTATCTCCCTGGTTTGTCACTTCCAGGCCTTAAACTGTAGCCAATTTGGGGTGCCATTTATCACACATGTATTCTGGAGCCATGTTAATTTTCACCTGCTCAGCCAATTACGGTGTCACTGTAACAGGGCACGGTGGCCTTATCACGCACAGGCATTCGGGGCGGCGTTTTATGTTCTACGTGCAATGCACACACAATGTCATCCAATCACATGTTCTGTTCCTTCCCAATGTTCTGACCTCTTGGCTACTTATTCTAAAGTTGAAAGCTCTGAGGCAGGTTTTCAAACGAGGCAAAATAACAGAGATGGGGGGAAAAGAGGGGTAGCAAGATAAGTAGAAGGTATAGAATCCCCTGTGTATCTGCATTTAAATGGAAAGGATGCTGAATGGAGGGGAGGACAGAAGAGCATGTACATAGGCTCCAAGGGGCCCAGGCAATGTTCATTTAGCATTTGTCATTTCTTATAAACTGTGCTTTGTCTCATGGCAATAAGTCACACCACTGCTGGCATGAAGCCAGCTCTTTGTGCGGTGCCGTGTGGCAGGCATCGTGTCGTGCTTTTTGTTCTTTTCCCCTGTAGTTCTGACCATTAAATTCCACTCACCTGTATGATTTTATCTCGGATAAAAAGAAAGGTAAAGATACAGAGCGATTTCTCCAAAAAGCAGACTGGCTCATTTGGAATGTGCAGTGATCGGGCACTGCTTGAGCCGAGGTTGTGAGGCAATCTTTATTCATAGGGAATGTAAATGCGTTTGTCTGAAGAAGATTTGGAGAGGGGAATATTTTAAATGCTGGAAGAAGTCAACTGTTTTCAAGCAACCACCAAGATCCTCAGATGCTGTTTAAATAATGCATGTAATTAAAAAGTATTTTTATCTATTCATTAAAAGCAAGATTAAAGAAGGGTGTCAAATAGTCTTGACTTTGTAATCCCAGTTTGAATTAATATTTAATTTCAAAATAGATGCTAATGGATCACCCTAGGCCATCACAGGGTAAGGGGTGCATTTGTGTGTGTGTGTGTGTGTGTGTGCTTTAAGGGCAAACCTAGCAAAGCGTGATGCTGAAGGAAAAAGGGAGTTGAAAGCACTGATGTCGAGATCAGATTACTGGTGCTTGAGTCTGAGGTATTCTATTTACTCAGAGGTGTGACTTGGGTCAAGAGCTATAGGAGAAGCCTTCGGTGCCTTCCCAGGTCCCTTGCAACCCTTATCCTGGTGGGTGTGTCCAACTCCCAGCTGTGGACTCTCCAGAACAGCTCACACCTGTCACCTCCTCTGAAGGATTACCCTTGGGAGATTGCAGCCAAGGTGTCCGGGAGACTCTAGAGCAGGTATCTACACACAGAGGACCTGGGACAGAAGGTATATTTTAGCCTCACTCCCTTACCTCAAGACCTCCAGACGGGACAAACTCTGCTCTCCTATTTATCGTACAGAGCCTCCCCTAAATGAGAACAGCAATTTTCAACCAGTGCGCTGCAGGAATTTTTAAAACTTGCAATACCTGACTATTTAACCAGGGGCACTGACCTCCCTTAGATTTCAAATAAAAAAGTGACAACAGCCAACACAACAATAGCTGTCCGGGGTGAATGAATCAAAATTATATCCAGTCTTTTGTCAGATTGGCAAAAAATACCATGTATTTTTTGGTATGCTGCAAAATTTTAGTAATGAGTTTATATGGGCCATGAGATGAAAATGCTTGAAAATCGCTGGATTTGACTAACGCTGGACTTCCCTAGAAACTTCCCGTCTCCTCCACTTTCCCCTTCTTGCTCCCCACATCTCTTGCTATGGAAAACATTCCCTCCAGGAGCCAGGCGCCCAGCCAATCTGCTGCAGGCTCTGCCTCCAGGGCCCTGAGCCTAAAACACCTGGCTTAATTTCTGTGTCCAGTTACTTTTTCTGGAGTAATATCCACAGATTGAGAAGCACCCAGCACCCTCGGCAGCCCAAAGCAAGTGTTCAGGAAAGGTTGTTGCTTCCGATGTTCCTGCCTTTTCTGTTGATGCTATCTATTCTTATTCCTTGAATGTGTGGCTCATGTGTTGAAATACTAAAATACTTTTTCAAGTTAAATATTAAAGGATAAATTTCAGAGCAGCCAACTGAAAAATGAATACCCACGTCTGGGCATGTTCACTTGAGTTTTTTATTATAGTTAACCTTCACTAAATAGAATCTGCTTCCTAAACTTAGACTGAACAATATTTATTTTTAAATGGAATAACCCAGAGGTATTTGTGTCTGCAAATATTTACCATCTAGTAAGGATATCACACAGATATTTAAGTGAATAGAATACAAGGAAGGATTGAAAGGCAAATGACAAGCTATTAACACCAACATGGTGTGTTGTTCCAAGGCAAGGAAAGACCACCGTCAGATTGAGGCATGGGAGAGAGACTCTTAAAGAAAAGGAAGAATGGCTGACTAGGTGAACGGGTGTAAGGTTGGCTAGCTGGTCAACTGGCCTCTTGGCTGAAGTTTTTAATAAGTTTATTGAATAATTTATAGTCACAAAATTGACCCTCTTAAGTATATAATTCAGTGAACTTTAGTCAATTCACCATGTCATAGCTATCCACTTTCAGGACACCTTCCATTATTCCAATAGGTTCTCTCCTGCCCATTTTCAGGTCATCTCCACTTCCACCCACAGCTCCAGGCAACCACTAATCTTTATAGGTTTTCCTTTCCTGGAAATTTTATACAAATGTATTCAGACAATGTGTGACTTTCAATAACTCATCTTTTCTTGTTGCTAGGTAGTAGTCCATTCTGAAGATGCATTGCATTTTCCTCCACCATTCACCTGCTGATGGGCACTTGGATTGTTTCTACTGTTTTGGATATTTTGTGTGCAGGCTTTTTGTGTGGAGGTTAGATATATTTTAA
>PVKM010023642.1:0-21022 GCA_004027735.1 Carollia perspicillata | reverse complement strand
GAATGGCTAGTGCCAGGTTACTGGGCAATTAAAAATTTAGCAAAGCTTGTTATTCTCTGACTATGACTATACTACTAATTTAACTTACATGTGTACTCAAGGATTACTTGGTAAGACCTGCTTGATACCAAGGTCAATTAATGAAGGAATGGCACCAAAAAATACTGACTTTATGGCTACTTGATAAAATAACTCAGACTATCTTTATTTTAATTATCAATAGGTTCCTCTTCCAAGGCCCAGAAAAATTCCAAGATGTTTGCCAAAAAGAGAATTGACATTTTCCATAAAAAGAAATGTCTTTGCTCTGAAATGATAGGGCCTCCACAGTGAGTTTCTTATTAGAGTGTATCATAATCTCAATTACTAAAATGTCCAAGTGACAGAACTGTTTAACTTATAGTTAAAAATATTGGAAGGATTTTTTATTTTCCCTGGATACGTCCAAAGTCAAAACACTCCTTATCACCTAACAAATGAATTAGAGGAGCAAAATCAACTACGAGAAATCCACCAAGGATTGCACTAGTTTCTTAATGGGAGAGTGTAGGTACATGTTCTATTAGCCATCACTTTGGAGGGATATCTTGACATAACCTAAACCATTCTGGAGTTTATGTGTCTCACCAAGATCACACACACACAAAGGCATGCACATGTACACACATATGCACATATAGTTGACTATTATTTCTTGCTCTTCAGTCCAATATAAATGATACCATTACTGTAGAAAATTAACATTAGGTCAATGAGGATGGCGAGATGATCAATTTTCCTGGTGGATTTAATTATGGTAAAGAGACAGATAATTTATATATCCCAGGAGGCAAAATAGTCAATATAAGCTAAAGTTCTTGTCAGATAGTAGCCTTGGAATCTTCCACTTATAGCGATAGAGAAAACGGACATTTACCAGATGGATATCTGTATAGCAGATACTAGAATATTCGCTTGCTTCAGTAAAAAGACCACATCTAGAACAGTCCTTAATATCCATCTGTATTTTTTTGTTTTGAAAAAGACAGAATAATTAAATAGAGCTGTGAAATGAATAAAGATTCCTGTTTTTTTAATGCCCTGGCTGGTGTGACTCAATGGATTGAGTGCCAGTCTGTGAACCAAAGGGTCACTGGTTCAATTTCCAGGCAGGGAACTGCCTGGGTTGTGGACCAGGTCCCCAGCAGGGGGCGCATGAGAGGCACCCAGGCATTGATGCTTCTCTTCCTTTCTTTTTCCCTCCCTTCCCCTCTCTCTAAAAATGAATAAATAAAATTCTTTAAAAAAGATTTTTTCCCTCTAGTGTTTGTTCTAATACAGTCAATGATTTTATACTTGAGGAAGAAAATGTTCCAAGGGTTTACTCATTGGTCCTTCCTGTTATAACTGCTCACAATCCACGTATTTTGACATGTATTTGGGACATTTTTCCAACTATACAGTCAGAAACCAGAGCCATACCTACTGTATGTGTTCATAGATGATTTTAGGTCAACGTTCTAATTATCTTATACTTCTCTGCCACTCTAACTCCTTCAGTGATATTCTAATTACCAGGAAATAATTGTATTCTTATTAAATATCTGCAAATCACTCTAGAGAAAGTAATAAGAAGAGCATAAAAGTCTTTTGACAAGGGTATATGCCCTGAACATGATCCATGTGTATCTATTGAATCCCTTCTGGAATTAGTTGAGATGAATGAAACATTCCATTTTGATAACTCAACTTAAGCAAGTCTCATCTAGATGTGATATTTTTTGGCTACAGAAATCGAATAAAGTGTTCATGGATCATGCATTCTGATTACTGTGCTGGCCCTATTTTCTCTATTACAGTAGCCTCATTATGTTGTTTCTGATGGTTAAATGCCATCTTGGCTTGGGCCACATCACAACCTGGTTGACTATATATATACACAATATCATCTCCAATAAGAATCTCTGGCCTATGGGTATCATATCAATAAATAAATTTTCAAAGACATTGGCATCACAAGAAGCAGTGCAATTCTTTTTTAAATTTTTTATTTTAGTTGTTGTTCAAGTACAGTTTTCTGTCTTTTACTCCTGTCCCAGTCCACTCCCTCAGTGCTCCCCACATCCCTCCCATTTCTACCCCCCCTTAGTTTTTGTCCATGTTTCCTTTATATTTATTCCTGTGACCCCTTCCCCCTTTTCCCCTGAAATTCCCTCCCCTCTCCCCTCTGGTTACTCTCAGCCTGTTTTCTATTTCAATGTCTTTGGTTATATTTTGCTTGCTTGTTTAGTTTGTTGCTTAGCTTCCTGTTAAAGGTGAGATCGTATGGTATTTGTCTTTCACCATCTGGCTTATTTCACTTAGCATAATGCTTTCCAGTTCCATCTATGCTGTTGCAAAGGGTAGGAGCTCTTTCTTTCTTTCTGCTGCGTAGAATTTCATTGTGTACATGTAATTCTTAAGCCTTTGGTTAAGAGATTATTTTCAGATACTCTTAGAAATAAATGTAGAGACCAGTGGGTGGGTCATAAATGACAATTCTTCCCCAATGTTATTATTTCCTAATGTCTTTGAATTTCTCCCCTGAAATAGCATTTGACTTTTAAATGATCTCCTGGGGATGTTTTGGGATCTGAATCTAAAATATGATTGGTAGAAAGAAGAGAAGATATAGTTCCTTTTATTAGTTAATGACCCTACATAAGTCTTCTTTATTTCTAGCTAATGGAAATTTCCCTTAATTTTTCATGATCTCAGTTACACACTTAAAATAATTTTTTGTTTTATCTTATTTACTATTGTTAGGTATTTTCACAGAGATTTTAGTTATCATTAGGAAAAAATGGACAGGATTGACCCCCAAAAATTCTGAGAGAAACTGTATTTTTCTGGCCATTCTACCTGCCTTTGATTACATTTAGGATCCTTAGGTAGAACATCACAGCAAAGACTTTAGAAAAAATCAACTACAATATAAGTCATTGACATTGATATTCCTGTGGCTATTGTTTTTCCTAAATTTTGTTCCTATTTTTCACTTTTTAAAAACATTTTTGTTTTCTTTTTTATTATCTGAAACCTCCCATTTTTCTCTTCCTTGTTCTTGATCCATTTTGCCTTCTTCCTTCCCTTTCATATTTACATTTTATATTTTATTTTTTCTTTTCTTCATTTTGTTTCTATTTCCTACTCTTATTATTTCTCCTCTCTCTACCCTCTTAAAATTATTTTTCTTTCCTTCAGTCATCTAACTTTCCTTATTTGTTTATTTTTAGAGAGGGGAAGGGAAGGAGAAAGGTCATACCCCCATCAAGTGGGTCCTGCTAGGTGGAAGGGGGCAAAGGGTGGACTAATAGAAAAAATGGTAAATCACAAAAATTTGAAAGATTGAAAAAGAAAAAATAAAGCAGTTATTAAATACTTAAAACTATACTCCATGAAGTAAAGGTAAACAATGCCTAAAACAAATACAATTAGAGAAACTTTTAGCAGATAATTAGAAATTAAAAAAAAAAACAAGAAAATAGAGACAGAGAGTAGGCTGACAGCTGTGGGGACAATGGAGATAGAATAATCAGGCAAAAAAGAGTTAAAACACATGGACCTAGACAACAAGGTAGTGATTTTGGGGGGTATGGGAGGTTGAGGTTAAAGAGCATATAGAGGGGATAAATGATAATGGGAAAAATAAAAATAAAATTACAAAAACAAACAAACAAACAAACTTTTAGAATGAAAAATACAATAACTAAAATTAAACATATTCCGTGGAAGGACTCAAGAGCAGATTGAGAATGACAGAGGAAACATTTGGTAAATCTGAAAATACATCAATAGCAATTACACAATCTGAAGAAAAAAAGAACAAAAAGTATAGTTAAAAAATTAACAGAGCCCTTAGTATGTACAGGACAGAATCAAAAGTATTAATGTTACTGTCATTACAGTAAGAAGAAATTAAAGAGATGGGGTAAAAAATATTTGAAGAAATACTACCCTAAACTTATCTAATTTTGTTAGCTTAAAAAAAACTGAATGTAATTATATTATAATTTGGAATCACAGATTATAAACACATATGTTTCTTATTTACCTCAAAGACATAAAATGTTATTACATTTTTATGTTCAAGGAGGTTATTAAAAGATTGAACATATTAAAGAAATGCAAATTCATCCAATTTTTAAATATTTAAAAACATGTTTCCTGTTTTAACTTTTAAAATTTTATGGTTCAATTTCAGTTGTCTACATTTTCCCCCACCTTTCTCCCCCACTCCAGCCATGCCCACCTCCCTCCCCTGATCCTACCCCACTGTGGTTTTGTCCATGTGTCCTTTATAGTTGTTCCTGAAAACCCTTCCTGCTTTCCCCCCATTATGGCCTCCTACCTCCTCTCTGGTTACTGTCAGATTGTTCTTAATCTCCATGTCTCTGGTTATATTTTGCTTGCTTGTTTGTTTTGTTCATTAGGTTCCACTGAAAGGTGAGATCATATGGTATTTGTCTTTCACCGCCTGGCTTATTTCACTTAGCATAATGCTTTCCAGTTCCATCCATGCTGTCACAAGAACATGTTTTCAGTGAAAAGTGTACTCTATTTAAATAGTAAATTAGACTATGTAGAAGAAAAAATAGTGAATCTGAAGGCATCATAAAACTATAAAAAATGAAAGAGAGAAAGCACTTTAAAATTAACAGTGGTGGGGGTAAATGAAGACAACTATACTTGAATGACAATAAAATAGTTTTTAAAATAAACAAATAAATAAAATTAACAGTAGTGGCTTGTGAAACAACTTCAAATGCCCTAATAATATGTGTGAATGGTGCTTCCCAACAAAGATACAAGAAACTCAAGAGTTGAAGGAGACTAAGAATATGCCATATTGACCCTCCCTCTTCCTCTCTGCAGGAGAACATGCCGTATTCAATGTGTCTCTCCTGTAATGGAGTTTGAACACAAGAGCAGGGTATGCTGATACAGGGCACCATGTACTGGTATGTCGAAATAGAGAGAGTCTGAGAAGGCAGCCTGAATCTTCCCTGTGAGTGGTTAAAGCCTGTGCTTTGTTGTTTTTTTCCCTCTCAGGATGTCAGAGGAAGCCTGAGAAGCTTCTCTTGTCCTTGTAGAACATGGGCATCTCATGAACAGGTGGAATGTTGTTATATTTGTGCTTTCATAATTTTTCCCATGATTTGGGTTCCTTGCTGGGTGTGGGGAGTCAGAATGGAGCTCCATCTGTGTTCAGAAATCCAACTACTGATATGCTAAAGCTGTTCCACACAAGCTTGGGAGAGATGATAGTCTCCAGATTCTCCACCTTCTGGTAGTCACACCCATATGTAATCTATTTTTCATCAATTGGGTTGGACTCAGTGACTTAATTCTAATGAGGCAGTGATGGTGGTGTGTGACTCAGTGACTAGGTCATAGACTTAGTAGGGTATGGCATTGCTCTCTTGCATGTACTTCCTATCTTGAAGCACTTAATCTGGTGACAGTTTTACGGGGGGGGGGGGACAAAGAAAGAAAAACCTAAAACCTCTTGCCGACAGTCAGGTAACTGAGCTTAGAAGCTTATTGTTCCTTTTTGTCAAGATTTTACACAGCCGCAGCCTTAAGCTGTCATATGTGCTACAACCTCGTGAGCAACTCTGAGCCAGAACCACTGAACTAATACACTCTTGGATTGCTGACCCTCAGAATCTGTTTAAGTGTTTGTTGTACTAAACTGCTTCATTTTGAGGCAGTTACATATTACAACAATAGACAACAGACAATACAAGGCTCTTGTCCACAATAAATAACAGTGTGTTCATTAACCTACCATTGTATAACTATTATCTCTTTGCACTCAGCATACTGGGCCAGAACAGGGGTTGTCAGAGCCAATGCATCATGCTCACCAGCTATCTGAGACTAAAAAGCATGTTGTCCAAAGCAGGTTTTCTATCCTCCAAGAAGCCTCAAACATGGCTACATATGGGCAGAGAAAACCAGCTTGAAGCCTCAGGGCACTCTGCAGTAACCTGAATGAAAGGCAATGAAACTGAGCTGAACAAGGCCTCATTTAAACCTTCTTGCTTAAGTTTTAAGAATGTCTTGGTAGTATTAGGGCAAAAAACCCCCAGAAATTATAAGATGTAAATATAAAAATTAACAGTCATGAGGTTTCAAATACTGGATAACTCCATACTCTTACACTATTTGTCATGTATACTTCCTCTTGAACCACAATGAGTTTGGACAGGAACTTACATGATTAAGAAACTGCTGATATTATGTAAATTAGAAATCAATAAAACCACTCTAAAAGATTTCCAAACAGTAGACAGTACACACAGTCAATTTACTTACAATACAAAGTGGTACTGGAGCTGAGTAAATGACCAATAAGAAGTCAATAAGACCCTCACTGTGCCACAAACTGCATGAGTGAGACATGGCCTGACGTTATCAATAAATATACCCCAGCCCAGAAGTCTGGCACAGAGTGGGCTTCAATGAATATTGACCTAGTGAATGTAGAAATGTTATTTTTGGCATTTTTCATAACTATCACTTTGTGTTTTATTAATATGCAGTCATTAATTTTGATTCTGTTCCTGAGCAAATAGATTTCTCGCTGATTGACTTTGTAAGCTTTCAGGAAAGGGACCTGTGGAGAACATCAAGAGCATTTTGACTCACTGATTTCTGATTTTTGTTAGTACAACCATCTGGGACATCGACGTTTTGGGCCATGCTGCTCTCTAACAGGTACTTTTGTCCAATATAGGTCCATATATAACAGTATATGAGGCAATACAGACTGGACACTGGATCGAGATTTCACTGCAAGGGAGCTGTAGAAGTGGAAGCACTTTGAAGAATGATGAAGGAAACATGGTCGTGCTAACGATCTGCCATAACTCCTGCCGGTCACATGGTTGGAGGATAGATATCTGCTGTCAGAATGTCTTTGCTCCAAAACAATTGCAAATTTTACTAGTTTTATTAAAAAGCTCAGAAAAGTTTAGGGTATAAGGAGTGAAGGGAGTCTTCACATCATCACTTTAAAGCAAAGCTTAAAGGAGACATTTCATTATCAATCCTGTGTTAATACTACACATTGTATGTTACTGAAACATTTCTGTTAGAATTTAGAAAGAATGAAGAAAATTGTTATAAAACAACCAAAATAGTTTAGACACTAAAAATAGTTTGGATACTTTACTGCAAACTTTTCTCTTTAGTATTATGGTATCGTTAACTCATTTGTATTCATTGTAAAAGCACGAGTCATAATGAATTCACTTGGAATTAATATGGATGTCACGCAGGCTTTCATAGGAATTCTAATGCAATTCAATGTTAATTTAATGTCCTATTTAAATAAAGTGTAACTGTTTTAAGTCATATAATAATGCTATTGTCTAGAGCTGTAAAGATTATAACAGTATAGATTTCCTCCAGAGAGAAAATAATCTCAGAAGTGGCATTTCTCAGCTCCCATTGGCAGCCTAATGGCTATGACCATAAGCTACTAATAGCTCTCTGACTGATGTGTGGTGTTCTCCACTGGGCTACAGCTCAGTTATTCAGCAGGAGGGTTACATCAGATTAAAGATGCAGCCTCAGAGTAAACTGTTATTTATGTGGTTTCTGAGTTTACTTGATAGGTGTGGACTGTATAAATTCACTTGTTATAAGCAAGTATAATAGTCCAAACAATCTATATCTTTAACATTTTGTTCAAATAAAAGAAATGTACAAATATAAACTACTAGTTTTGATATGAAACTAATACTTTTAGTCTATTTACTTATCTGTTAATTGAGTGGACAGTAATATTTATAAAGTCAAGATATTTGTTCAGAAGAAAAGAAGATAATAAAGTTAGATAGTAAAACTTAAATGAAGTAAGTTAATATATTTAGAGAGTAGTGTAAGTAGTTATAAGGAGAGACAGAAAGGGAAAAGAGACAAAAATAACATAAATAATAATATAGTTTTTGTAAAAAATGTTTTGTATTCTATCAGTTGTGTTAATGGGGTACCTAGAAAGAAGCTAGAGTATGGAGATAGAAAGTTAATTTTTCAGTTAAGGATAAATAACAAATGCACTATTAACAGTTGGTCAGGTGTCAGAATTCTCACTTTGTGATAATATTATTATGGTGATAAAAATCACATGTAAATGAAAAAAATATAGTATTTAGAATCAGTCTTTTCTCCCTTGTCTATCTAGTGTTAACACCCCTGATGGAAATTAGTAAAGCTTTGTGGGAAAAAAATACAACTAGGCACTTAAGAGATTTTGGAGGTAAAATGCATCTCTGATACTTCTCTTAATGATTTGCTCACACCCAGTGCCAATAAATTGGTAATTTTCATATCCATATGGTCTCACATATTTTTCCCAGTAATGGAAATCTGAGAATTTTGACTTAAATATGGTAAGTTGATGCTATTACTAATGCTATTACTAATCCAATAAGTTTCCTTCTACAACTCTTCTGTGAAGAGCCTCTAAGGGTAGAAAGTGTGAGATCTGCAGGCACAGAGCACAGGACAAGTCTCAGAATGCACAGGACATGTTCAAGGAATCTAAAATGTATATGTCTTGTTTTCTCTGCTGTATATATCCACATTAACTTTAAAATCGCATCTAGGGGAAATCTTGCTGGTTGCTACTGAGAAAAATTTGGTGTAATTTCTTGTTGAAAATTCAGCTTACATAGCTTGAATGATATGGAAAATTTTAAGGGTGTCATTATGGCAAGTTTTACCCAAAGTTCCTGTAACAGTGTTTTTAACAATAACAATATCAACAACAATATCTATCTAATTCTCAAACTCTGTTTTCACTTCATAATATTATTAAGCATTGTGAAACCAAAAATTTGTCTTGATGTTATGACAGGTGATTAAAAATATCTGCTAACTAAATTAAAAACCAACCTTTTTATGTTTTTAGGAAAAAACAGAAAATTCAACTTTCTTACAATGTTTGGAATCTTTAATACAACACGATATTTTCATTTCTTCATGAAAGAAAGAGAAAACTCAACCTTAAGCTTGAAAATCTTAACCATAAATACTGTACCTATGCCCAGCAAAAAGAGACCACAACTAGATAGAGATGGAAACTTTTTAAGATACACTCTGTTGAAGATCAAATTTGTATTTCAAAAATAAGTGTTTGAATGGGGAACCCACGTATTTTATAGTGTCCTACATTTACATGATCATTGGTGCACAGTAGACATTAACACGAGTGTATCCCTTTGGATCGATGCAGGAGTTGAGAGTGCTTTCCTGTGCACATTGCTTGGAATTTATGCTATATAGCACATTGCTGTATTTCCTGTAAGCTTCAAAGATGTACTGGGTTAATGTGTAATTGCAATTGATTAAAATTTCTTTACAGAAGGTGGACGAAACATACTTTTCATTATTCCTCTCACTAAGAGCAACTGGAATCCTTAGGGTTTCTGTACAAAACAAATGAAGAGTCTGAAAGGGGGAGAGAAGGTAAGACTGTGGTGGAATGACTCGGCAGTGAGTTCTCTGGGCTTTCTTTTCACTTCATATATCCCAGACGTGAAGCAGAAGAAGCTGGCAACAGAAATACCAGTAGTGCTCACAAAATTACCCCCAAGAAAAGCTTCCTTTTTCTAGAAACAACCTAAACTTCTTCAAAGGTTGAATGGTTAAATAAACTGAATATTCATGGGGGGCAACTCAACAGTAAAAAGAAACTATCGATACATGCAATACCCTGGATGGATCTTCAGAGATTTATGTTGAATGAAAAATTCAATTCCAAATGATTATATACTTTTTTTCCTGTTTGTATAACATTTATGAAATGACAAAATTATAGAAATGGTTACCAGGGATTAAGGAGGGGCTGGGACCAGAGGAAAGTATATGTGTCTATAAAAGTGTATTGTGTGTCTATAAAAGTGCAACACGAGTCTCTTTTAATATGAGAAAAGTGCATAAAAGTCTTTATGGTAATGAAAATGTTCCATACCCCTCCTGTACCAGTGTCAATATCTTGATTGTGACATTATTATCCTATAGTTTTGTAAGATAATACCATTGGAAAAACTAGGTAAAAAGTACATGGAATCTTGATTATTTCTTTTACAACTGCACCTGGTTTACCTCAAAATAAATTAATTAAAACATTATTTGTGCTTCTAAGTTTGATTAATCCTGTCTACTAGTGATTCATTTATAATATTTAGAATTTACAAATTATTTCTGGCCTAAAGTTTTAAGAAAAACATGGTATCTGTGACAAAAGTGATGATATCATGTTATTTGAATATCATAATATATTTTAAAATTTACATTTCTTCATCCTCAGATTTTCAACTTTCTACTTTTAGTCTCCAGATTCCTGGGGGGTGGGCAATATACATTTCTTTGAGGAAATGGCAAAGTAAAGTAATAACCAGGATCACCGCATATATCTATGCATATTGTGTATAATACCTGAACAAAGATGACCTACTAAGTGTGAAATCTAGATTTCTCTCCACTCCTATAAACCATACCAGTACTACACTAGCCTCAAAGGAAGCAGCACTTCATGTAATTATTTCCCCAGAGAGCTCTCCTAACTGGCACAAAGCTTCAAGCTGTGCTATCCTTCTGTCTTAGTAATGACCAATACAATTAATTAAACAAAACTGACTGGTCATGACAACATATCATTAGTCTGGCATACACTGACAGTATAAAAATAGGCAATACAGGATCTTAGTGTGTCATTATGTAATTTGTAATCTAATTTAAATGCTGATACATGCAAAGACACAACTACATTATCACTGTACAGATGAAGAAAAAAGGAAAATCTGATATACCTGTGGATTCTTAAATGTTCATAGGAAGTAAATAATTTGATAGTGCACATTTCCTTGTATACACAATTATTCTTTATTTTTCTCCTTTTAAATATAATTTTCTTACATCTTGCTATGATACTTTTTCTATTTTGTTTTATATAACTAAAATGACATTATTATGGCTATAAAGGGTGAAAGGTATGAAAACAGTAGCAATATTTAGAATTTTCTTAATATTAGAGTATTGAAAATATTTTATAGTCATATTCCATCTGATCCTCATAAGAACTCTGCAGTAATGGGAGTGAGAGATGATTAATTTTATGTATCAACTTGACTGGGTCATAGGGTGTCCAAATATTAAATTAAACATTATACCTGTGTGTTTCTGTGAGGATGTTTCTAGGTGAGATTAGCATTTCAATCCATGGAACAAGTAAAGCAAAATGCTTTCCCCAGTGTGGGTGGGCATAATCCAATCCACTGAAGGTCGAAGAAGGGAGAATTCACTTTCTCTGCCTGGCTGCTAAACTGAGAAACTGGTCTTCTCCTGTCCAAGGAATGGAACTTACACCATCAGTTTTTCTGGTTCTCAGGCCTTCAAACTTCAGTGGGAACTACATCACTAATTTTCCTAGGTCCTTAGTTTATAGACAGCAGATTGTGAGAGTTCTCACCCTTCATAACGGTGGGAGCCAATTCCTTATAAAAAATCTCTTACATATGTATCACATATAATATTTACTAGTAATAAACTATTAATATAAATGTATAATAGTAATATATACTTATGATTGGTTCTGTTTTTCTGGAGTACATGACTAATACAGAGTATAATATTATTGTCAAAATCATTTCTAAGCATAATTACTCCTCTGAAAATTAGCTTATGTAAATAAATTGTATGAAAATATTAGTTCTCTTTTAATATGCAAAACTGGAATCTAATGAACTTAAAAAAGAATCTATGTGGTGTTTTCCTGCATAAATGTGTTATGAAAGAGCCATGGATGACTAATCTAGAAATACAATGGGTGAGAATTTCTTCTTTTTAAAATCCTCTAGAGGAAATAACTATTAGCCATATTTAATTAGCAATCTTCTCCTCTGGATAATTCAACATTTTCTGCAGTTTGAATTGCATAACTCATAATTTTAAAGAGATTTTTGGAATAAGCCTCTAAATAAACATAATGTATTTTGAAAATTAGCAATATCATATCTTTTAACTCCTTAATCTGCTGTCTAGTCACATGCTGATTTATATTTATGTAGAACCATAAAAGAGTCTATTTACAGTCACTGATAAAACCCATTTCTAGAAGTCCCCCCCCACAGTCAGGCTCTCATGAAATGGATCATTTGTACTTGAAAAATGAAAACTACATATAGGCAGCCTATATAAGAGACAATATTAAAATTTCATAAAAATGGGGGACAACAGAATAAATAGCTGACAAGCTTATTTCTCAGCATCTCTGCTTGCAAAATTGCTTTCTATGCCCTGTTCATATTTTAAATAAAATTTCTGCTCAGATTCATCTCTGAAAGAGACAAACACTGAGCCATTAGTATCGACTGCACTTGCAATAGAAAGAGCCAAAGGCCAATAAACTGTTTATAGCACTTTTGCCTCCACACAAGTCATTATTAAATATGAGCTTTGCTGATAAGAACCTTGCCACACATTTAAAATGTATAATTCCATTTTTGAGTGGTCCAATTAATCCAGATTCAATTATAAAATTACCACCATGCATCTTTAAAGGTTTAAGAAATTCAAGAAAATAAGAATCCAAAAAGTGTTTGTTATTTTACTTTTAAAGAATTGGTTAAATTGATTTTCCTTGCAGTGTAAGAGTGTTAGAATTAGGGACAAGAGAGGAAACCCAAATTCTGACTAAGAAGAATATATTTAGAGCAAGACCTAAGTTTTTGCAAACAGGAATGCTGATATCTAAAAACAATTATTTTAACACAAAAACTACTTGTAAGATTTCTTTCAGAAAGTAGATTCAAGTTTGACTTCAAGCAATGAGAATTAAGATTATGGTCATAGACAATTTTTATCCTCACACAATGAAAATAAAAAGTTAAATTAAACTAATGCATTTTTTGGTGTGTACACTGATACCAGAATGACAACTGAGCATCAGACTATCCGAGTGGAAACTCAAAAAGTGACAATGCTGGCTGACTCTGTCTTTATTAACATCTGTCTCCCAACAATGAACACATTGGTTCATCATTGAACCATAGTAAGCAAACATGAAAGTGACAGTCAACCAAAATAATATATAACCCCTCCATGTCACTGTACTATCACAATGTCAAAGGCAAGTGCATAATCATTTCAAATGTGTCCCATAAGATGTGGATGGACATGTCCACCACTATGCTGACTAGTACTAGTGTTGCTTCAAAAGACATTTGTCATATTCCCAAGTCTCTTATGAGTCACTTATTTCCAAAATAACCCCAAGCCCTTTGTCCTCCATCATTAATTTTCCTGTCTGGCTTAGCAATAAACTCTAGAAACAGACTGGGGAAGATATCATCTTCTAAATATAAAATTTTAACTGAGATGAAAGCACATAAAATAAAGAAGTCCAACTTTTGTTCTTTCAGATTTTTGAACACTTATTACTGTGCATCAAGAGCAATTACATGTTTTAAAAAAAGAGCAATTACTTGTTTGTCTTAAAGCCAAAACACGTGCACATTGAGGGATTATTGTATGTACAACATACTGGCCTCCAAATGTACCTATGCATAGCTGAGCCTCCGAAATATGGGGAGGATCACTTTCTCTAGCTATATGAAACATACTACTTAAACCTGTGAAGTGTACAGGACCTTAAAAAGTGGTCCTGCAGTTTATAATTCTATTAAAAGGGAATTATACAGCTGAAGATGATTAATGCACAAAAATGTTGTTATATGGGTTATAAATATGCATAGTTAGATGGAAAAAGCATGCTCATTTAAAACTTATACTTTACCAGCTGCTCTATTTGTATTATCTTATTTAACCCACGCTAGTTAAAGATAAGGAAACTGAGAATCCCAGAGGTAATACAGAAGTCATAAAGACTGGACATGGATTCAAAGTGGAATTTGTCTGACTCTAAAATTGTGTTTGTAGCACACCTTGTTCACTTTCACAAATTCTTCAGTCAGTACTAAAAAAACAAAAAAATGACCAACGTGCTAAAACAACATGAGGGTTTGAAGAGGCGATGGTGTGATCCCCCCTCCTCCATTACTGTAAGTTGTGTGTGCTGCAAAGCAGTTGGGGATATGCGGGAGGCCACATAGCAAAGAACATTGGTTGGCTAAGCAATATATCTTTATTTTGGCCTTTATGCATGTTTTTTATTCCATCATAATTTCATATAGAATTATATGAAAATCACTTATTTTAATTTAAATATACAATTATGGACCCTGCCTGAGATCTCTTAAATCAGAATATCTGGTATCAATGCCTTAAATTTACAAATTATGGGGGAGGGGGAAATAGGTAGTGATTTTCCTGAGAGGTAGGATTATATTATAAATCATTAAAAATATGATATGAACAAGGATTTGGTGTGATTTAAAAAATTAAAGGGCATGGAGAAAATAATCTGGTGTTAACTGTCTAGAATGCCTGGAAGTAGAGAAGAGACTCATAAAGTTATGTGAGCCTTGACTATAATTTGCCTATGGGAATGTAAAAGACATTTTAGAGTTTTCACTAATACATGCTGTACTTGCTCTCACATTCCCAAATATGACGCAGAGACAGGAAAGTTGTAACTAAATACACAGAGTTTATCCCAGGGCTAAACATTCTTTTTGCATCATTCTGGTGAACCACCCTAAAACATAAAGGGGGTCTAAAAATTATTTTCACTTTTTCCCCTCAAATGTGTTTAGCACATTAACATAATGTTCAGCCCCTTTCTTATTTACTAAAATCTGGAATGCCTCCCTTCTTTATTTCTCTTGTAGTATTTAGCTCAATCTCATCCATTTATTGTCTTTATGAAACATCTAGTTTATGTTATATATCATGGATAAAAATGCAAATTAAATGTAATCCAAGTCTGCAGAAGAAAACAGACTAGTAGAAGAAAATGCTCTTTTAAATGAACAGTGTCATCAGCGCTAAGATGAAAATGTAAACAACGTATAGTAAAAGTGTAAGGAGAGAGTGCTAAATTCTGCCAATGCATACACAAAAAGCATCGTAGAAGTTGTATGCTGGAGCTAAACACTGAAATTTGAGAGGGGCTTTATATGAAAACAAGAATGTGGATATACTCCTGCCTAATAAAATAGTGTGAAAAAATCACAAGGCTATATATACAACAGGATGCTTCAGAATTTATTAATATGTGTCTAAAATGGGTATGACTTACAATGGGCATGGAGCGGGGTGGTGATAGGCAGCAAGGTATGTATTTAGTGGGAGAGGGACACATGCCAGGTATTGAATTATGCATTGCTCTAACTGATTCCGTAAGCAATGGGAAGCAAATTATTTAACAATTAGATTTTGTTTTTTGAGTGATCAGTTGGGACACTTGCAAATAATACTCCAAATGCAAGATGTCAAACATGCAAAAACAGTAGCAGTGATGATATTGGAAGACTTTATCCCAACATCTTCATTCTCTGAGGTAATTATCCAGTTTATAATAATATTTTCCTTAGATTATAGACAAATATATCACTTTTATTTTGACTTAATAAGATTCATTTTAATTTGATTTTCAGGGAATAAAATTGGCCCAATTTACTTATTGGGCAATTTTTTCCATTTTCCACCATATATTACCTTTTCAGTTAGTATATAAAAAATATCAATATTACTTTGACTAGTTCAGTCTTTTCAGCTTGTACTCACCTTTCAAAAATGCACAGTTTGTAGTATCTTATCTTGAAAGAGGATGTGCATATCAAATACAATGTCCTCAAAGTCAAAGTGTTCTTTTTTTACTTCACACCAAGTCAGCATGCAGATAAGATTTGCAGTAAAAGCAATGAGTTACTGAGGTGGCAGCTTGGTTACCTGTGTGATTGGCATTAGGAAAATTATAACCCTTCCAACCTATTAAAACTTAGGCACAGGGCCAAGATCAATAAAATATGTCTTCACTGGGCTACCCTAATGTTTAGCAAATAAATGTTATTAAGGAAATCTTTGAAATGCCTTAAACTGGAACTTGGTTAGACATATTTTATCATTCATAATATTGTGAAATACACAGCTACATCTCATCATGATTTTTCATCTACAGAGTAAACATTAAATATTTGTTGAGTACATTCTAGTAAGGTAGTTACTTTTGAAAATTGTTCATAAAGAGAAAATGCCAAGAAGGCTGATATTCCAGAGCAGTAGTCACACCCCCTTGATTGTTATACTTTATCTTCTGTCAAAGTTAACAGTGATCATTAACTTTCTATCTGTTGATGAGAGTCTTTTTCATTTATTTTTGAGCAGTTGGTTTATTTTATAGCTAATTTTGCATAATTGCATTAACAGCTATGGTTTTGAAACTGAGTCAATTTTTAACTAATTGCTAAAACTCTCAATTATCCTTTAGGCAAATGAAAGAATTTCACTGTGACATAAAGTTATTTAATACACTGATAAACATGGGAGTGAGAGGAATACACAAGAATCTTATTTCTTGAAAACTCTTTGTTTTATATATATTTTTTCTTGTATAATTACCACTAGGAGTAATTAATATTGTATTGTATACATTCATCTTTTCAACTTACAGAAGCTATTATTTTTTTGCTAGGATGTGGGATTTTTTTTTTTTTTTGCCTATGGCAGTGAATTAAAGGAAGATTTAAGGAAAAAAACATATAGAAAGAGTACTTTGCAGTTACACTCTATGCATTTATATGCATTTCAAAATGATATATAAGTATTCTTGTTTTATTGACAGTGGTAGAGAATACATATTAAATATATTTTGGAAAAAGAGAAAGCCTGGCTTATATGGATTTTACACAAGTGAGAGCATATTAAAAATGAATACATATGAAACTTCATTTTGAACCTATTAAATAGAATATTTTTCAGAGGTGAGACCATACATTATGCTGATTAATGTCAAAAAATTAAGAAGAGTCTGGAAAGCTGCATTAACCTTCTGTTACTGAGTTGCAGGGAGCATGATTTTCTCATATGATACTGTGTCTCTTCACCTTGTATTTTTTATACAATGACCTCCAGACCAAGATTTTTTCTCTTATTAAAAAGAAAAAAAAACAGCAACAAAACATACCATCAAAATATAAAAAGCAAGATAAAAAAACACAATTGTTTCCAGAAGAAGTATATTTTTATTCAGTACTACTTCAGATAATAAAAATTTTGAAGTCACATGGCTTTCTTATCATGTGTATCATAAGTCCCTAAGAAAAAGTAAGAGCTGATGTTGTTGGTGTTACCATTTGCCTTTGAACACCCTTGATTTTTTTTTTTTTGCTACTTATAGGCTATGTGTTCAGCTTATTAGCTGGTGATCTCCTCGGTACTTTCTCAAGCTATACTTTATCTCAGATTTGAGTATTTTGGAATGTAATTAAATAAGTTTATTATTAAATTACTAGAGGCATGCCTTGTTCTATTGTGCTTTGCTTTATTGCAATGGGAGATACTGCATGTTTTCCAGATGGAAGGTTTGTGGAAGTCTTGCATCCAGCAAGTTTATTGGCACCATTTTTCTAATAGGCTCAAATGATGGTTAGCATTTTTATTAATTACTTTTAAATTAATGTATGTGCGATTTTTAGACATAATACTGCTGTACACTTAATTGACTACAGTATAGTGTAAACACAATTTTTATATGCATTGGAAACAAAGAAAGAGTGACTTGCTTTATCGCAATATTTGCTCTATTGCAGAGGTCTGGAACCAAACCCACAATATCTCTCAAAGATGCCAATAAATTAAATAATTTGAAATTGTTTTATTGGACAGAACATGGTAATTTTACTTGCTTGTAAAGACACTTCATTAAAACTTTCAGTGAATCAATAGCAATTTTCCCATTAAATAACTTTGCTGCATGTGTTTGGGTTTTTGCCTGTATTGACTGAGTTGTGAAATGGATAATTGTGAAAATAATCCCCTCAATTTTCAGTCTCACACAAAGAAAAATACAGTTCCATGTAAAAATACTACAGTTCCCCTAGTACTCAAAGTCCCATCTTAAATGCAAATCACTAATAAATTTTTGGAAAAAATAAGTATGTAAACAAAACAGATATCTCAGACAATTTCATTCTATCACCACTATGTACTCAGTTATTCTGAGTATGCTATACTCAGTATCCTCTTTATTTCCATTCAATAAAAGATACTTAGGGTCATTGGATTTATAAGACAAACTAGTCATTTTCTAAATTTAGTGTTTTGAGACTGGCTATATCATAATTTGCAGCTTGCTTTAGTTTCAGAGAGATAGTGAATATGTTGGCAAAAGATTATCTTATTATTTTCTTTACTCCAGATATTTTTCTAAGCCACATAAGAAGTCTACAGAAAAGTTACATTATAAATATTTTAGTTTTAATACATTATTTTCTATATATACCAGCATTTGCAGGAAGGTACAGATAAATGTGAAATAAGTCATCAGATTCTCCTTCCCACTCCTTTCCTCCAACTTTTAATCTAGCTCTGGCCAATTAAGTAACATTAGAAAACCCTGCATCTTATCATCAATACATGTTTCTTCTCACGAGAAAGACAGAAAGGCAAGTCAAACTAAATTTCAGTCCTCACTCATGAATATATGTATGCCCACTGAATAATAGCAGAAAGCAGTACAGTTAAGAAGTTAAGGTACACTATATTTTCACTTTGACGATGTGACAAAGAAAATAAAAATAGAACATTTTAAATGGTGTGCTTTGAACAATCTTTTATTTCCCTCAACATTGAGGCAATTTTAATGAAAACATTTTAAACAATGGTTTAATAAATTTACCATTTAGGAGAAAACCTTCAAATCCATCTTTTTTCTTAAAAAATAGCCATTCTAGTAGTTAATTCCTAGAATAAGTGTCAGAGTTTTCCAACCAGCTGTTGTGTTAAACAATTTTTTTTTTTTGCTGCTGAAAAAAAATATATATGACAAAAAGAGAAACATATGAGGACATTTAGAGTTCAGAAAATATAAAACAATTCTCAAAACAATGAGTCTTTTTTCTTTAATCTTGATAACTATCCTTATTTCAAAGTAAGTTGGATGTATGTATATTTATTTATGATTCTAGCTTTAGCTATCTCAAAATATTATTTGATGAAGGTTATCTGATCCACATAAGCTTTCTGAGTACTCTCATATGCCTCTGAAAAGTTTTATTTGAATCAGAAAATTGTTATTCTCACAGCTAGGTAATTTATAAGCCAGAAATTGGTATAAAAGTTAAATTTATATCCCACAAATTGAGCTCATTTGAACCCAGTAAAGTATGTTTCCAGTGAGATGAGTTTCTCCAGTGAAAGCTGGAGTCATTGCTTGCCATACTTACTTTTTAGTTCAGAAAGTTACCTGTAGAAGCAGGCATGTTTATGATACTTATCTAAACATAAGAATTGAAAAAAAATTAGACTGAGAAATCTAAATGAACAAATCTAGGTTTGCTCATTTAATTTACCTTTTTTAAAAAAGTGGAGCTATGTTTTATATTTGGAGATAATATCTCGGAGTGGAATTATTAAGGTGGGAGGTGGGGATGGCTGGGGTGGGGGGAAAATGGAGACAGATGTACTGGAACAACAATAAAAAAAGATGGTGATATAGGTCATCTCCGACTTCAGCCACCCTTATACGATCAACTAGCAACATCCATTGACATCATTGTGAAGATCTTAGAAGAGACTGAGGAGGTGAGACTGAAGTGCCCCTGGGGAGTACAGAGACCACGAGTGACAGCATTAGAAAAATAAGAGGAGCAGCCACAGTCTGATCACATCACCCTTCCTCAGGCTGATATAGCACCACACCAAGAGGGGCTTACTAGGCCTATGGTTTTTCCAGCAAGAGAGAGCCCACGGTGTACATCTACCTTCCCCAGCATTGTAGGGTGCTCTCCAAGAGGCCCACTCTAGTCTAGACTCACAAGGATTGAGGGGCGAAATCTGCATATCAGTTTGTGGTATGAAGGGGATGGGTCTTATAGCAACCAACACTTGGATCTTGGCAGACTGAATTTCTTTTTTTTTTTTTCCTTTTTTTAAATTTTTTTTATTTTAATTGTTTTTCAGTACAGTTTTCTGTCTTTTACTCCCATCCCATACCACCCCCCAGTGCTCCCCCCTCCCTCCCCTTTCCACCCCCCTTAGTTTTTGTCCATGTGTCCTTTATACTTGTTCCTATAATCCCCTCCCTTTTCCCCTGAAATTCTCTCCCCTCTCCCCTCTGGATACTATCATCCCCTTTTCTATTTCAATGTCTTTGGCTATATTTTGCTTGCTTGTTTGTTTAGTTGCTTAGGTTCCTGTTAAAGGTGAGATCATATGGTACTTGTCCTTTACTGCCTGGCTTATTTCATTTAGCATAATGCTTTCCAGTTCCATCCATGCTGTTGCATAGGGTAGGGGCTCCTTTTTTCTTTCTGCCACATAGAATTTCATTGTATATATGTACCACCGTATTTTGATCCATTCATTTACTGATGGGCACCTAGGTTGCTTCCAACACTTGGCTATTGTAAATTGTGCTGCTATGAACATTGGGGTGCATAGGTTCTTTTGGAATGGTGTTTCAGGGTTCTTGGGATATAATCTCAGCAGGGCAATTGCTGGGTCAAAAGGCAGTTCCATTTTTAGTTTTCTGAGAAAATTCCATACTGTTTTCCATAGTGGTTGTACCAGTCTGCAATCCCACCAACAGTGAACTAGGGTCCCCTTTTCTCCACAGCCTCTCCAACACTTGTTGTTTGTTGCTTTGTTTATGATGGCCATTCTTACCGATGTCAAGTGGTATCTCATTGTGGTTTTAATTTGCATTTCTCTGATGGCTAGCGATATTGAGCATCTTTTCATGTGTCTCTGAATCTTCTGTATGTCCTCCTTGGAGAAATGCCTGTCCAAGTCCTTTGCCCATTTTTTAATTGGGTTGCTTGTCTTCTTGGAGTGGAGTCGTGTAAGTTCTTTGTATATTTTGGAGATT
>PVKM010023641.1:0-21029 GCA_004027735.1 Carollia perspicillata | reverse complement strand
CCCTGTATTTGTTTCTATGTATTAGGTAAAGCTGCTCTGTCTCTTGGTCTTGGTAGAATGGCCTCATGTAGTAGATGTCCTATAGGGTCTGGTGGCACAACCTCCCTGTCACTTGAACTGGGTGCTTCAGGTATGCCCCCATGTGGGATGTGTACACCCTCCTATTGTACTTGAACCTTGATTGCTATTGGTACATCAATGGGACGGATTGATCCCCTCGGTCCATCAGCTGTGAGGACTGGTCACAACTGCAGTGGAGGAATGGATGTGCAGGGGCCGACCCCACAGAGCAGGACTTTTCAGTGGGGCTCTCATGCCCGCTGAGTCTGCCCCTTCAATGTGTCACTTGTGGAGGTGGTTGGGTGGTTCTTCAACATGGTCTGAAGCTGTCCACTGGGTGTGCTGGCTCTGGGGCCTCCCAGGAGGTACAGCCCAAGGTCAGCCACTGCCTTTGCCTTGCCCAGGGCCACATGGCATGAGCTACAAAGTGATCTGCAGATGGTATGGAGCCTGTGCTGGGCTGGGAGGTGCCCAGGAGAGGCCAAGCTGCAAACCAAAGCTGACTGTCATTAGTGCTATGCTTGGGGCTGCTTTGCAGGAAGTTTAGGGCACACCAAAGGGCATAGATCCCTAACAAGGGCAGATGCCTGTTGTTGGGGATCTATGGACCTTTGAGAGATTTTAAGAAATGCTGTATCATGAGCCAAGATAGTACTTTTGTGTAGAAAAGCCACTGGAAGTGGATTGGGTGAGCCCTGCAAGTTGGGTAGGACAGGCTCGTAGGGAATCTCCAGCATGGAGTGAACAGCGTTAGCCAGGTTGAAGGAGACGCAGATATGGACCCTGCCTGTCAGCTCTGTTGGGGGAGAGCTCAGCAAATGAGCAATGGCCTCTGTCAGCACCTCTGTCTGGAAGAAAGCTTCCCCTCTAGCTCTCACCCTGATGCCAGACAATTCAGTTCCTCCTTGTCTGTCCCTGGTACCTCTATAGCTGCTGTCCCAGTCCTAGAACTCTGAGTGAGTGAAAGTCTGTGTGTGGGCCCTTTAAGAGAAATGCCTGGGACTTAAGAAGCCTCCATCTCACTTAGCCACAGTCCCAGCCAGTTTTCACAGCCAGAAGTTAAGGGAACATATTCCCCTAACACTGGAACCCTGGGCTGGGGAGCTTGGTGTGGGACTGGGACTCCTCACTCCTCAGGGTGCACCACCATAGCTGAGACAGCCCTCCACTATTTAACCTCCCCATGTGAGTGTGAAGACAGCCCGTTTGTATACATCTCTGCACCTCGTACCAGTCTGGCGTGGTTTCTTCTATATAACCTGGGTGATGGGACTGCTGTTCAGCTAGACTTCAGGTGGTTCTTGATGATAGTTCTCCAGTTGAGTTGTAATTTTGATGATTTTGGTGCAGTTGTAGGAAGAACCAAATACAGAAGTTCCCTACTCCACCATCTTAAACAGAAACTTCTACTCTGGCTGCTGTTGATAACCAGTCCCCTACAATTGCTTGATGAAATGTCTGTGTGATAGCAATTGCACTATCGGTTATAAGACAGAACCATTTTTTTGTGCAGTTTAAGAAGTAGTTGGGCATTATAGTCAGTTGGAGAAATGTGATTATAAAGGACATTCAATAAATGGAAGTGTATTGCAAATTGATAAATTTAGATTAGTGATGAATATTATTAAGATGTTGCAGTGTAATTTTTTTAAAGTGCAAGGAATAAATAAATTATGGATTAGCCTATGTTTTTTGAGACTCAATAAATAAATGGAACAGATGAAAGAGCCTTACACCCACATTAAAATATTGGCTCACCCAGAAGCATCAGCCCTTTAGTGTGGTTGTCAGCAGCCGTGGCTTGTTCCCTTCTGCACAGGTAGAGCAACAGTGACCCCACTGGGCTGGAGCACCTCACTGCTGGAGCTTCGAGGTCTAAACGGGAAGTCAGATGTTCAGGAGAAGCAGAGGCAGTTGGGGAAAATATGTGTATGGCTATAAAACTAGGCTGCTGAATGTGGGGAGCTGGGAGGGGTTTCCAGCATTGCCTTTATAGTGCTGAGTTTGTATCTGGTTTGCTTCCCCAATGGCCTGAAAAAATAAAGGAACACGTAGTAATTATAGTAATAATTATGAATGATGAAGTAAGATATGGCTGTCCTGGAAACTTAAGGAAATGTCAGTTGGTTAAAAAATTCTCCATTTAGTTTAAACTCTCAAAGGGAAAATAAACCCACCACAGAATAAAGGAAATCTATGAAAGACTTCATTTTTTTTTCTGGAGCACAACCACCAGAGGACAGTAGAGTCCATGGTGCCTCACCTTTGCTCTACATTTCCCACCCCTCTGTCCCCCGCCCCTCTGCCCCCTGCCCCCCAACCCCAGCCCATCCTTCCCTTTCTGAGTGGCTGAATGGACTCTTCAGAGAAGATGCTGTTTTGTATTTCCAAAATATATTACATTTTCTCATAAACATACCTGGGCACAATGCAGTAGTATGTGAGATACACCCTTTTCCAGATTTGAGGATGTGATTATATTCTTTTTGTTTTGACTAAAGTTAGCTCATTTTGAAGTAAATACTTAAAGTATAGAGAAGGGTATATCCACCAGCTTTCCTGTGGTTATTGAAACAATTATAATACCAAGCACTACATCAGTTCATTCTGTGGTCAATTTTTAAGAAATCTCCCCTTCCTGAAAATCTAACTTTAAGTAAGAAAATAAAAAAGGATAAAGCCAAGCTCTTTGTATTCTGAAGAATAAATTTTATGTGAAGAACACAAAATAATAGCCTGAGAAAATACTTGGTACTTAGAAGCCAGGATTTCCATTAATGTTATTGTTGCATATAATTGTTAGAATTTAGAAGAAAAAATGACTTTTTCATTTCTGGTAAAATGAAAGATTTGGTTGAAAGTTTTCCTTGACTTAAGTTGAAAATAGATTTATGAGTGCTTATTTTGTGTTTCATCCAATAAAGAATGGTTATGTTGTGACACATCACTAATAAAAGTAAAATCATTTTTCTAGTTTCTGCTTCCAGCTCTGTCAGTGATTATCAGGGCAGTCTTCACCATTTTGTGCATAAGATTTTCTCTGCAGGAAAAAAAAGTAAACTTATCTGGGATCCCAGACTTTGAAATAGTTGTAATTAATTATTTTTAATAAATAGACTTAAAGAAGTAGTAGTTTTACTTGCTAGGGATGGAATCCTACAGATTAATTTAAAGAAATACAAGCTTTCCTTAGAAAAATACAAGCTTTCCTAGGTTGGACGTGGTTCAACCTTCACCTACACTTTTGCATGTTTATTACCCAAACAGCGCTGGGAGTAGAGCAGATACTCAGTTTGTTTGAAGGAAAATTAGCATCTGTTAGATATACCTGAATTCCAGTCACTATACTGGGAACTCTTATCCTTTCCTTACAGGAGCTAAATTTTCTAGATTAATAAATGTTTGCTATTGCTAATTTTAAGGTAAATTAATTTTAACACTCTTATTTGCTAATTTTTGTTAAAGTTGCCACTGTCCTCACAAAAGTGCTACATGATACATTGTTTTCCAGTTAAAATGAACTGAATTATTTTGGTGGGGAACTTTTAAACAAAATTTGAGGTTATTGCAAGCAAAGTGAGTGTCTTAGAGACAGTGTTGTCAGTTGCTGGTGTTGGTGATGAATTTTCTCTGGATTCCCTATATCTGATCACTGAAAGTTCCTTTTGTAACTCCCACAGAGAGTTTTGGCACCCTGCTCCTCCTGCACAAGTTCACTTTGGAGATTTGCAAGGGATTTGATTCTGGATGTGGCCTGCGGCTTGACAAGCAACTTCCTGAAAGGCTTTGCAATAAGAGCTTTTGAGACAAAAATCATCCTGTCTCAGCTCAACCTTCTCCCTTGTGTGTAAGTCTGTTATTAGTCATGCAATGTTCAGTTTGCATTGGCTTTGTTAGGGAACTACAGGACGTGATCTTAAAGAGACAGAGCGCTCATATCAAAGCAGTCCTGTAGTATTTTAAAAAGACACTCTGAGAGAGAGCTACAGAGAATTCTAACACTTCTTTTTTAAAAACCCAAGTTAACCTCAAATGTTCTCCCTTTATCTCCTTAGAGCAGAAGACAAGTCCTTAGACCTTAAAGAAAGCAGTGATATTTTAGGTGAAGTGATTTTTCCAGAAAAGGAAATCTGTTAGAACTCTGTTTTATCTCATGAATGTTGCCAATTTGAAAAAGACTTTTATTTTGCAAGTTTTACCATGAAAGGTTTTTTTTTGGGGGGGTGGGGTGGGGGTGGGGGGGTGGAGAGTCTTTCTTCTTTTCTACTAATAAGATTATGCTTAAATACTTTCTAGCTTTCTAAATTTGAATTTCTGGTTGTTTGTTGCTGGTATATAGAAATAAAATTGACTTTGTATATTGCTCTTGTATTCTGCAAGCTTACTAAATCACTTATTAGTTCTAGGAGGTTCTTTGTAGATTCCATTAAATTTTTTATAGAGATAATCATCTCATCTGTAAATGAACAAGTGTTATTGTTTTCTTTTCAATCCAGGTAATTTTTATTTCTTATTCGTGCCTCATAGCAGTAGGCAGAACCTTCATTGTAATGTTAAGTAGCAAGCGAGAGCTTATACCGTTGTCCTGTCCCAGTGTCTGCTTTTTCCCAATGTAGCGTGATGTTGGATGTAAGTTTTTGTTTATGCTCTTCAACAGGTTGAGTAGGTTTCTTTTTTCCCCCTAGTTTGCTGGGAATATTTATCAATTATCTTCAGTTTATCCAAGGATTTTTCTGAGTCAGTTGAATAGATCTTTTTTATTAATTTTATTAATATGGTGAAGTAACTTTATTTATTTTCAAATGTTCAACTAACCTTGAATTCCTGGAGTAAATACAACTTGGTTATAATTTATTATGGTTTTTATATATTGTTCAGTTAAAATTGATAACGTTTTGTTTAGAATTTTTGCATTCATATTCATGAAGGATATCAGTCTGTAATTTTCTTCTCTTATAATGTCTTTATATTTTGGTATCAGAGTTTTGATATCAGAGTAACATGGTCCTCATAAAATAAATTGGATTTCATTTAGCGTAATAGACTAGCAGCTGTAGGAGTGCGGAGGGAGGAGGGAATGGCGGAAGGAAGGAGAAAGGACTAATCAGAGAACATGTATGCATGGCCCACAGACATGGACAACAGAGCGAGGATTGACCGTGGGGGAGAGGGCTAGGCTGGGTTGAGGGGGGGGGGGGGGGGCAAAAATTGGACTACTGTAATAGAATACACAGTAAATTTTTTTTAATAAAAAGAATCTCTAAAAAACTTTAGTGTTGTTTCTATTTAAGGCTGAGAGTTATTTTTTGAGAACACTTGGCTAATGATATGGAATTTTAATTTATAATATTACCAATATCTTTCATTTTAACTTGTGATTTCTGGTGTGATTTATTAACCCAAGAGATCGCAAGAAATTTCCATTAAATTTGTGTTTGGATAGAAAAAATAAATACATAAATTGGAGAATATTCTTTCCTTTCAAGTTTCTGAAATCGTTTATGTAGAATTGGTACTATTTCTTCCTTGTCGGTTAAACAGAATCTGCCAGTGAAGTCATCTGGGCCTGGGTGTTTTGCGAGTGTGTCTGGGGCGGAAAGGCCAAGGACAAGGACTGAACGAGCTTTCCTTCTTACAGAGGCGGGTGGTCTGCAAATGTCAAATAGATCGAGTTGGTTGATAATGCTTTTCAGGTCTTCTGTACCCTTAGTGATGTTCTGTTTACATTTTCATTTAATTTTTAAGAGCATGATATTTCAGTGTCTTATTGAAATTGTGAATTTGTCTATTTTCTCTTTGTAGATCTATCACTTTTTGATTCTTGTATCTTGGAGCCATGTTGTTAGGTGTAAGAAAATTTAAGATTGCTATGCCCTCTTGAGGAATTAACCCCTTTGCCAAGCTTAAATGCAACTCCTAATCTCTAATGATATTCTTTGCTCTGACATCTGGGATGTCTGATATTAATACAGCCACTTCAATTTTTTTATTTGTGCTAACATTATCTCTTTCTTTATCATGTTACTTTTAACCTAATTGTCTTATTTTTTTCAAGCTGTAAGAGAAAGTTTACTGAGAAAGTCACAGAGGTAGAAGAAGTGTGGGATAAAAGAAGTGGGCTCAGGAAACAAATTACAGAGGCAAAAGAAGGGGCCCTTGGAGCTTAGGAGAGAGTTCAGGTAAAAGTAAAGCTCCTGGGGGAAGAAGAGAGGGAGGGAGAGGAAGGGCTTGGCGTGTCCCTGGGAGGGAACCCTCCCTGGGTCCTCTGTCCTAAGGTCTTTTAAGGGTGGGGATTCTAGGAGAGATCTCAGGAGAGGATCTCAATAAAATATTCACCAGCTTTCCAGGTATGTCCTTTCAGGGGCTAACTGTTTTTTTTATTTGAAGTGTATTTCTTATAGACAGCATATAGTTGGTATTAATTTTATATCAAATCTGACAATCCCTTCAATTTGTGGTATTTAGACAATTTATTTGGTTTTCTATCCATTTTCTTGCTTGTCCATGATCACCCCCTTGGGTGATAAATTTAGGCCTGTCTCGTGTATGACCACATTACCAAAAAGGGGGTGAAGGGGACTTTTTTTGCCCATTTTGCAATCATTAAAAATAGTAGACAAATTGTTTAATGATTTTTTCACAATTATCAACAGTAGTGATTTTTAAAAACTTCTGTTTGCAAGTTAAAGGGTTGACATTGTTTCTTTAAAAAAACAATAATGCACCATATCCTTATGCATAAAGGGCTTCTTTTATTTATAAGGTTGAAAATTCTGAGTAATCTTTTTAGCAGTGTTTATTTATACCTCCTTTTATACCTGTTAAACATTTCTTATAATTACATTTTATTTCCTAGTTAGTTATATGCTATAACTATCAATATTGCTGTCAAGTGATTTATACTATTCATCTTCAACTCACTGCTCTCCATCTTCAAATTTCACTATACCACTTTATTTTTACTATAAAAATTATACAGCAGTATACTTTCATTTTTTGCTCTCCTGACCTTTGTGCTAACATTCTCATAATTTTCTTTTACATATGCTATGAACTTCCCACTACATTGCTACTTTTGTTAAACAGATGATTATCTTTAAAAAAAATTAAATAAATACAAATAAACCTCAAATATTTATATGTGTAGTATAATTACAAATATTAATAAATCATCATAAGGATAGAAGTATAATGTCTGTAAGTGTATATATATACATTTATTCACGTAATTATCCTTTCTGTTGCTCTTTAGTTTTTTTTATAAATCCATACTTCCATCTAGTATCATTTTTCTCCTGTTTGAAGGACATCTTTAACATTTCTTGTAATGTGGGTTTGCTGATAATTTTTTAATGTTTATTTTACCTTTACTTTTGAAAGATATTTGTACTAGATATAAAATTCTAAATTTGCAGGGGGTTTTTCCTTGTACTATTTAAAAGAATTTACCACATTTTTTTCTCAAATAGGAGATTTTTGATCAGACACATGCTATCTGTCATCTTTGTTCCTGTACAGGAAGTGTTTTTTTTCTTCTACTGCTTCTTACATTTTTTTTCTTCACTACTGGTGTCAAGCAATATTTTTAATATTTCTTGTACTAGGGATTCATGGATCTGTAAGTTTGTAATTTTAATAAAATTTAAATAATGTTTTAGTCATGATTTTTTCCAAAGTGTTTCCTTACTCTCCTTCCCCTCTAGGGACTCCAATTAGACTACTGATAGGAGGTTCTCGAATTTGTCGCGCAGTTTACTGTAGTGCTCTTTCAGTATTCTAAAAGTCTCTCTTCTCTAAGTCAATTCTGGGCAGTTTTTACTGATTGGTTGATGTCCTCAGTAAAGGTCATTCTTTTTCTACCTTTTTGTGTGCCTGGTAATTCTGATTGGATGTTAAACATTGTGAATTTTGTTTTATGAGGTGCTGGATGTTTTTTTTTTTTTAATATATAAATATTTTTGAGTTTTGTTCTTAGACACAGTTAATTTACTTGAAAACAGTTAGATCCTTCCAGGTCTTGCTTTTTAAGATTTGTGAGGTGACAATGGAACAGTGCTCAGTTCAGAGCTGATTACCGTTTCTGTGTACTTCACCCAATGCCTCGTGAATCATGGAGGTTTCCATATGGCTGGTGGGAATATGAACTCTTTCCATCTTTGAGGGAGTCCCAGGCATTATTATCTTAATTCTTTTAAGTAATTCTCTCCACAGCCTCAGGTAGTTTCTCACACATGTACACTGGTCAGTACTCAGCTAAATACTCGAAGGTAGCTCAGCAGAGTCCTGAGTTTTCTCTCTGTGTAGCTCTCTGTTCTCAGGTATTCTGTCCTGAAAATGGTAGCCACTTTGGGCTCACTAGACTCTCACCTCTGTCTTCTTAACTCAGAGAACCCACTGGGCTGCCCCTGGCTTTCCCTCCCTGCATTGCAGCCTGGAAACTCCCTCCTTTGATTCCTACCTCCCAGGCTCGTTGACCTCACGTACAATGTCTTATAAATCTTTATTTTATATATTTTGTCCATTTCATGTAGTTTCATGTAGGAGGATAAATCTGATCTGTTACTGCATCTTTGCCGGAAGCAGAATTCCTTCATTCTGTGTATCTGAATTTTTATCTTGTACTGTTTTCTTTATATTTGAAGAACTTCTTACAGCACAGGCCTAAGGAATCCTCTTAGTTTTTCTTTGTATGAAATGTTCTTCTTTTCTCTTTACTTTTAAATGACAACTTTCACTGGTTCTACAATTACAGATTAAAAGTTGTAATTTACAGTTCCCATTTCAAAGATGTCATTTCATTATTGTAGCCCTAACCTCCAGTACCTCCGAATGCAACTATATTTGGAGATGGGGCCTTTGAAGAAGTGGTTAAGGGAAAATGAGCTCATACGGGCCTCAATCCAATATGACTGGAGTCCTTATTATAAGAAGAGGAGCAGCTGCAGACACCAACATACAGAAAAAAGACCCTGTTAACACACCAGAAGAAGATGACATCTATAAGCCAAGGAGAGAGGCCTCAGAAGAAGCGGACCTGTCAACATCTTGCTCTTGGGCCTCTCGACTCCAGAACTGTGAGGAGAAATAAATTTCTGTTGTTTAAGCCCTGCAGTTTACGGTACTTTGTCATGATAGCCATAGCAAACTAATACATCTGCCTCGCACATTTTCTGCCCAGAAATATGAGAGTAGTTTCATCTTTATTGCTTAATATGTAGTGTGATCACTTTTTCTCTAGTTGCATTTAAGAATTTCTTTTTGTGGCTGTTTTTCTGGAAGTTGATTAGGGTTCCCTGCCTTGCTATTTTCTTCTGGTTTATATGCTTGGTATGTGTTATGTTTATAGATTTCACCAAGTTCGAAAAAAGTTGGTCATTATTACTGAAATATTCTTACACCACCCTTCTTCCAGGACTCCACTTATATGTACATTAGATCACTTACTGTTATACTACAGGTTCTTCAATCTCAGTTTATTTTCCCACTTTTTCCCCTATTTGTGCTTCTGTCAGTTTCTGTTGCTGTACCTTTGATTTTAGTGGCCTTTTCTTCTGCAGTGTCTGTTATTAACCATGTCCAGTGAATTTTTAAATTTCAGATATTTTTCAATTCTAAAAGCAATATTTTCATATCTCCCATTTCTTCCTTTATGAGGTTAATCATCTTTTAAATCTTGAGCAGATTTGTATTCATTTAATGTCTGTGCTAATTCTACCATTATTTTTGTTTCTGCATTTGTTTTCTCCTGGATAATGGCTATACTGTTTTGCTTTTTATAAATTTTAACTATATGGTAGCCCTCCCAACATCATTGTTTTCATTTGTAGAAGTTTGATATAGGTTATTTTTACATATAATTGGATGTTTGATTTCATTGCCATTTTTAAACCCTAGTGAAGTTGGTTTCGACAGGTAGTTAGGTAACTTACTGTCAGCTTGAGGCCTTAGAGTCTTGCTCTTCAGCAGTATTAGTGCAGGTCTATAATAGCTTTCACTCTGTGGCTAGTTTGAGTCCATTACTAAAGCATCCATCTTTTAGTGTGCACACTGATAGCCTGGAGCTTCAATAGGGACTGGGCTCTGACAGAGTGTGTGTTGCCACCCAGCCCGGTGGGAGCTCTGACGACCCTTCATTTCACAGGACTCCTGCAGTTTCCTTGCGGGGTTCTCTCCTATGCCTGTGTGATGTCACATTCAGGAACAGATTCAGGAGGTCCCCTATTCAGATTTCCGGATGTATTTTCTGCATAGCTCTCATCTCTCGACATAAAAATTCAAGTTGTCTTAGTCTCCCCAAACTCCGAATTTGTCATCTGTGCCCTGCTTGAGTTCTGTTTTCCTGCACTATGGTCCATTAAAAAAAAAAGCTTGCCCTGGCTGGTGTAGCTCAGTGGATTGAGCGCGGGCCTGGGAACCAAACAACCACAGTTCAATTCCCAGTCAGGGCACATGCCTGGGTTGCAGGCCAGTTCCCAGCAAGGGACGCACAAGAGGCAACCATACATTGATATTTCTCTCCCTCTCTCCTTCCCTTCCCATCTAAAGATAAATACAATAAAATAAAAATTTTAAAAAAATTAAAAAAAAAAGTTTAAGGGTGAGCATAGTAATCATCAGAATTGTTTTTCACCTCCTAGATCATAGTCTTGTACTGTCTGTTTCCTACTGTTTGACTATAGTTGTGGCTTATATTTTGTCCAGTCTATAGGTTATTTCTCTTTGAACATCAGGATGGCAAGTCTAATCCCAGTTACTTTAACATAGCCAGAAACTGAAAGCCTACAACTATGATTTCATTTTTAAGAATGTGTGTGTAAGTCATATTATGGAAAGGCAACAGTTCTATAACAAATCTGTTTTATGTCTTTGTCAGATTTTGTTTTATTTCTAGATACATTCACACATATGTCAAAATATGAATCAGTGCTAAAATTAAAAAGTACACCTAAGTGTTCATTTAGACAGGGTATATAGAAATTCTAAAAATCCACATGATTATGTATTATAATAACTATCTTCACACAGACCTGAGCAGTAACTAAAGTATAGAGTGAATTAATACATGACATTAATACAAGAGGATTTGTAATAATCTTGGAGAAAATAAAAAGAGAAATGCAGTTATGTTTACTTTAAGATATAGTTTTGAAATTGATTTTAAGACAAGAATAATACTTTTAAGAAGGAAAAAGAGAAACAGAATAAATTTACATCCTGTACCACATATGCTTTTGAATATGTTTAACTTAGATTTAAATTAAATCTATGTGAAACTTTAAAAATTCAATTAAACATTTCTTCAGCACATAATGTGTTTAAATAAATGTGGTGTTATTAGCCAAAAAAGTAGAAGACACGTGTTTCCTGAATCTAAGAAATTGACTATTTAGTTGGGGAAATAAGGCAGGAAAAAAGTCAAATAGTGCCAGATGAGTGTAAGCATTAGTAGAATATGTAGGTCTCTGCAGTTTGTGGAGAATTCAGAATTATTAATCTACCTTATATCCACAAGAATCCAATGGGATTCAGTTATGATAAGGTACTTTGTTAGGACCGTAAGCAGCACAAGCCATAATGCCCTAAAACCTCCATGGCCGAATGCCATTTTCATCCTTCAGAAGGAGTGTTGTTGCTCTCAGTGGCATCCTTTCTACTATCTGTGGGCAAGGAGACTGAGCTACTCAGACAGAAGCTGCATTCTACACTCTCTGTTCTAGCTTGTGCTTCAGACAGCCAGGGGCATGCAGTAGGTAACTAACACTGATTACTCCATTTCTGAATTGCTTATCTGAAGTTCTTCTGTGTAAAGACTTAAGAGGCACCCTAGAGTGACTTAAAGTACAGAAGGTGTGGCTCTGTGCAAGCAGAATCCATGAGAATGGAGTTCCGTGAACAAAGGATATGTAAGCTTGGACTTCAGACCGTACGAAGCAATAGAGATGATCACCCCAAAATTGTTTTACACATGCATTTTATAGCAGAGTATCATTTGTATTCTATAGAAAAATGATGTTAGCATGACTGTAATACATTTAATTTTAACCTAGCTCTAACATGATTTATTTCATCAGGAATAAGAATGCTTACAAATAAACAGGTATTACCTCCCTCCCCTTCTTTCTGCTATTATCCCAGCCATTTCTTCTCTTTTCACCTTATCTCTTCTGTCAGGTTCCTGTTTCCTGGCCGCTCATCGCTCTCAGCCACTCTTTCTTTTTATATGTATGCATGAGGGAATGGGTTAGTATTTCTGAAACATTTCGTTAAAATCAGTATTCAAACATCTAAATGAAGGCATTCTTCCACATAATTATCTTGGGAAACTATGCAATATGCTAATAACATTGTCATTGCTTGTAACCTTTTTAGAATCCATCTTTCGCAAACAGGTTATCCATTCATATATTGAGGGGCTTCTTGACTTCTTCCAGTTTTGGATGGTTGTGAACAAATGTGCATAATACACAGGTGCAATTTTTTTATTTGGGCATAAGTTTTTAACACAAACGAGTAAATATCTAGGACTACAAATGCTGGGCATGCTTTAAGACTGTGTTTATTTTTGTAAGAAACTGCCAAACTTTCTCTCACTAGGCTTGTGCCATTTTGCAGTCCCACCAGAATGGATGAGAGTTCCTGTTGCTCTGTACCCTCACTAGCATTTGGTGTTGTCAGAATTTTGGATTTTAGCCATTCTAATAAACACATAATAGTATCTCATTGTTGATTTAATTGGCATTATTTCTGATGAGATATGATATTGAGAGTATTTTCATCTGCTTATTTTCCATTTGTATATCTTCTTTGGTGAGATGTCTATTTGGATATTTTGCCCATTTTTAAATTGAATTGTTATTGTTGAATTTCAAGGGTTCTTTGTCTAGTTTGGATACAAGTCACTTATCAGATAAGTGTTTTGCATGTGTTTTCCCCAGTCTGTGCCTTGTCTTTCATTCACTTAATATCTTTCAGGGAGCAGAAGTTTTTAATTTTAGTAAAATCCATTTATCAATATTTTTTCTTGTATTTTCTTATATTTTTAATGTTGAATGTAAAACCTCATTCCCAAAGTCAAGGCCATCTGTAAGTTCTCCTATGTTATCTTCTAGGCGTTTTATAGTTTTGCATTTTACATTTAGGATCATGATCCATTTTGAGGGTTTTTTGTGTGAAAGATGTAAGATCTGTGTTTAGATTCATATTTTTGCATATGAATGTCCAATCGTTCCAGCTCCATTTGTTGAAAAGACTATACTATTTCTATTGAATTGCCTTTGCTTTTTTTTTTTTTATAAAGATCAGTTGGCTATATTTGAGTGGGTCTGGTGTTTTTCTGTATTTAAAAAAATGATACTAGATTTTTAAAAATGAAATATAAATAAGAGAAACAAAGTGGTTTATAAAGCAAAGGCTTCCATTTGGTAGATGATTGAATAAAGTTGGCTTTGCTCCCTTGTTTCAGAAGTCACTCCAAACCAACAATGATAATGGCAGATGCAGACACAGGTTGTAACTTTGATGACAGTAGGAGATTTCTCTTTTTACCTTAAATTACAGCATCTAAGAAACGGATTGCCAGATGTAGTGCTGGTTAAATGAGGATGCCAGTATACACCTAGATTTTTTTATGTGGGGCTGTGAATGTCTAAACAGCTGGAATTCTCCAGGGTCTACGCAGCCTCCTAGGAACAATGCATTCTTTGAAACAAGAGAAGTGGGTAATTGGCTCAGTGGCAGAAACTTTTCTGCAAGTGATTATAGTCCACAAAGAAGTAAGCACACGCACACTCAGTCCTGTGCTGTTAAGCAGTTCAGTATAAACCAGAAAGAATTTCTTGTATTTTGGAATGCTTGCCTCTCAGGTATAAACTTCTTTAATAACTGGTAGAAGATAGACTTGCTTCATTTAAAGATGACTAATAATTATTTTAAAACTTGAGATATGGCAAAAAGTCAGAAAGGGAACAGAGAAAGCAGCAGCCAAAGAATAATAACAAAAATATTGCCCCAAATATACAAAAATTGGGATCAAACACAGGCATTCATTTTAAAAATTTAATAAAATATTTGTCTCTTTATATAAAAATGAATCAAGCAGAAATATGAAGGTTCAGCTAGATTGTCATTTTCATAACTTTGATCTGAACAGCCTCAAGGAAATGGAAATACTAGGAGCCCCTGAAGATAGAAGCACTTCGGAACTCCTTTGTAGATTAGGTACAACAATCCCTTACAGAGGATTTAAGAAGTATCAACATCCAAGCCATCCCCCTCTAACCCTCCTCCACCTGCCAACCTTGACTTTGTCCTTTCCTTCCACCTAACACAGTCAGCAGTAATGATGCTCCTCTAGGTCAGATGGGCAGCTGGGTATCGGCATATCCACTTGGAAACAGCTGCTTGGATGACCAGAACATTTCTTGGGAAGGCAGTGCCTGTTGTTACAGTAACTCCAAATCTGAATATGAGACTGCACTAGCAATCAGCCATGTGGCTGTAAGCAAAGTACTTAGCCTCTGGAGCTAGTTTCCCTCTGTGACATGTATGAAATGATGTTTGCACCATAGGCTGTTAGCTGTTTTCATTGTCAGGATGTTTGGAAAGTACTTCCATATAGTGTCTAGCACACAGTAGACAGCATTCAGCCTGGGATGCGCAGTTCCATAGGGTGGCATTCTCGGTGTGGATGGCATCGGAGGCTGTGGAACAGGGAGGCCCTTGGCAGTCAATTAGGGCACCTATTGTTATTACTGGCTTCTCATTTGGACTAGCATAGGAAATAAATGGTGCTCTTGCTGTTTAGTTACTGTCACTTCATAGCCTCCGTAGGCAGCATGATGCATTTAAAAAAAACCTAAATTGATAGAAGAGGTTCCCTGGTCAAAGGTCCCATTTTTTTCTTCATTAATTTGAGAATCCAAGTCAGTTAAGGATTTGGGTGCCCAGTTTCCTCATCGGGTGAATGAGAGAGTTAGACCCGATGCTCTGTAATGCGTTTTCTAGAATTCTCTGACTGAAAGCCTGGGTCCCCTTTAATCCTTTATCCCAATACAGTTGCCCACAGAAAATCTTGTTCTCAAAATGGCAACGAAATTCATTGAACATGAATTCCCAGGGGATAGGGGAAACGGGCCAGACTTCTGCAAATATGTGGCATCTAGTCCTTGGCAAGAAAAGGAAGTTGTCAGACTGAGCTTAAAAATATTCCTCTTCCTTTATAAAGTATTGATTAAATCTGCTTAATCATTACTGCAGGTGTCCCACAGAGAAAGGTACACAGAGCTTGGGGAGCTCGCAGACCAGGGAAAAGGATGAGAAGTCAAGGGCGAGTCATGGTTATACTTAAAGTAGAGCCTCCTCCTCCTCTTTTTGTCCTCTTTCTCATCTTCCTCCTCCTCTTTTTAATTTTAAGGAGTTGACCAGTTACTCAAAGACCTGAGAGTGGGCTGGAGCTCTGTCCACTGGGAGTGTCACTGCCTTTCCATCTCCCCCGGCGGTTACCCCTGGTAACTAATGCAGGATGAGAACACACGTAAGTCGCTTTGAAAGGAAAACCATCACATCTACTCCCACTTTCCTAACAGGTTTTCTAAATCTTCAATAAGTTTGTGTTAGCTGGGAATGAATGTCTGAATTTAGGCTTCAAAAATGTTCCTCCCCCACCCCAATCTGTATAATTACTGTTGTTTTCCTGAAGCCTTTCAAAATACTATAATTAACAGATTGGCAGATAACCCATATAACTGCAGTTAAGGCAAATATAGTATGCAGCTGTCTTTGCATTAAGTGATTAAATCAAATAACATAGTTTTGAAGTACATTTATAAAGCATAAATTTACCTCCTGGCAAAACTGTCTTAAGTAACACACCCTACGCCATCTGTTCACTCAGTATTAATACCATATTTCCCAGGACTATAGCTACAGAGAGCAGAGCTACCAGCTGTGCAGAACCAAGAGGCGCTAAGGGATCCTTTCGAATACTCAGCAAGTTTGGGATCCTGTTAAGGATGCTCACAGTGATTGTGCATCTGAAACACACACACAACTATCACATGCATATAGAAACGTGCATGCACATACACCCACATATACATGCATGTGCACATGCATGTTTAGCACATGCACATAGTACACACACCACCTCAGGATACCGATGACTATATGCTCATTTTCCATGAACAAATCAGTAGACTCGTATGAGTATTCATCCAAATACTTATTCCTTCATTAAATTATTTATTCAACAACAACTCACTCATTTTCTCCACTGGTCTGACTAGGCACTAGGTGGTAGGGATCCAAAGGTGACCAGTGCTGGCCTCTGCTATCGTGGAGCTCACAGTCTAGCCCAGGAATCTCATTAGTAGCCCACAATAAAGGAGGATGGTTTTAAGAGAGGATAGAAACTGATTAACAACTATACATATTTTACATTCAAGAACATGTACAATAAAAAGGTTTATTCTTCAGAATTTTTTCCAGAACCTGCTATGAGCAGTGGAAGACTCAGTGATCAAACAGAAAAAGACATTTACAGTATGGCAAGAAAAACTCAAATGAGCAGTAAAAAGAAATGCTACGTTGGATGATTCAGAGTATTGTGCAGGGTTTTAGAGAACTGAGCAAGTACTGAGAAGTGAGAGGCCTGAGCGCGTCCGTGGAGCTGTGGTTATCAACCCTGGCTGCACATTAGAATCATCTGGGTGTCTGTTAAAAATGTACTTGGCCTGGTCTCTCCCTAGATAAATCAGATTGGAAAGTCTGGGAATGGGGCTTGGACATGTCTCTCTTATTTTTACTTTCTTGAGGTAATTTTAATGAGCCTTGGAAGTACAAGGATAGAGCTTACAAAGACATGACTTACGGCTCTGAGGGACTGGACAGGCCATCCTGGCCAGTACTCTACTCTCATGTGTAGAGACGGTAAGTGAATCCCCATGGTCTCACAGCTCACTCAAGGCAGACATCCAACCAGCTTCCCAGTTTCCAAATGGGGGGCCCTTTTATTACATAGCACTTTCTAGATTTTCAGAGTATAGTGAAAACCTAAGCCAACCTTAGATTTTTCATCAAAGTTTTCAGAATGAGAGTACTTTGGATATGAAAGCAAAGAGCAAGCATACAAATAATCAGGTGGAAATAAAATACCAGATACTATTATGTGCGGAAAAGTGTAAGTAGACAAATTTTGTGGTCTTCATAAAACACCATGAATGCAAGCATCTAAGGTCATCTTTTATTGCTATTATCATCTGATAGTTTCTTTAGCAGTACTAGTTGTTCAACCTTTTGGAGAACAGCATCATACAGAATCCTGTCTCCCCCAGAATCCATTTTTCTCATGTGAACTGTGATACCTTCTTATTGGATAGATACAGAGCTTTCTATTGTTGCTATTCGATCTAAGAAGATAAAGACTTTCTGCCCTGGCTGGTGTAGCTCAGTGGATTGAGTGAGGGCCTGTGAAGCAGAGGGTCGCTGGTTCGATTCCCAGTCAGGGCACATGCCTGGGTTGCAGGCCAGGTCCCCAATGGGGGACATGTGAGAGGCAACCACACATTGATGTTTCTCTCCCACTCTTTTTCCTTCCTGTCCTCTCTCTCTAAAGATAAATAAATAAAATAAAATAAAATAAAAAGAAGATAAAGACTTTCCCCCTTGATTAAAGTCTGAGTAACATAGAGCTGTCAGGATGAACTGCAAGTTGCAGGCTGTGAAAGAAGATATTTTGAGTTTTGTTCCACATCAACATTCATTACTGGATCAGCAGCTACATTTGATGTGCATATAATTTATCAGTAGTCTTTATCTGGAGGCAGAAATAGATTCCATAATTCTTATGAATCACATATCCTCCGGGCATTTTTTTTCATCTAACTTTTGTTTACTATCACTTGTAAAGAACAGTTTGCCTTGCAATTCATAAAGAAGCAAGTCACGGAAGACTAGTATCTGGCCTACCCCGATATTTTTCATTTTATTAGTCAATGGGAGTTGGCTTTATACTACCCAGCTTATAATTTATAACCGGAACAGACAATTTAATCATTTTAGGATGTGTTCAAGCACAGCTCAAAGTTTTAACAAGGCTGCTCCCTTTCTCCAGAGCTCCTCCCTGTCCACAAGGCCCTTGCATTGTAAGAAAGCGAACAGTCCTTCTTTTCAGTTGTCCCTTGAGTCAAAATGTGTATTGAAACACTTTAGGAGACCGGTAATGTGAGAAGTAAAGTGAGGCTCCAAGAAGGAAAAAAAAAAGAACTGGGAGCCCCTTGAGGTCACATAAAAATTAAGTGAAAAGATGGCACAATTATTTTGACAGCGGGAGGGATCTCTAAGCTGTTAATTAAGAGACTAACCATTAAGAACATGAAGACTCAAGTTTCTAGAGGTTTACCAATTCTTTCCTGGTATTTTGAGAAGCTTTGATTGTATGGTACTATTTTTAAATGTCATGTTATAGCTTTTAAAAAAATGACAGAGGAAGCTAACAAACCGATCATCCCTGAGGGGACAAGGGGAAAACCGCTGTATGCCAGATTTTCATTTTACATAACTTAGAACTATTTACCCTATGGACAAAAGACCATTTATTATGAGAAATAGGTGATAAAATTAAACATGCCTATGCTAGGCCAACTAATAAATCAGGCAATTTGCTGCCCTAGGCAGCAGAATGATGAGATGAAGAGCTGGATGGACAGACTTAAGAACAAAGGGATGGCAGACAGTATCAGTACTCATGTAAACAAATACAACCTAATATGAGCTAGATCATGTCCACATCAAATAGAGGAAAGCAGGAAGACCCAGGAGAATCGCCAACTGGGAGATGGGCTGTACCCTCACTAATGACAGTAGGAGTAACTCAAGCAGTGCTCTGAGTTCTTTCTGGCAGGAACGGTATGTTACTCGTCTTTATGTCCTCAGCATCTTTCATGATTCCTCTCAGTCAGTACTAGTAGTTCAAGAATGTTGGAAAAACAGAGGTAAAGAAAAGGAATAAGGAGGGACTCATAGATGCAAATGCTATCAAATTCCGTATCAGAGAACAAGAATGTGCTCTTTTTCATTAGAGTTGAAAAGAATCTTGATATAGCAGGAGGGAAACCATTAGATTAGAAATAAGTGCTTTAATACAGTATTCTCAAAAGCCCGGTAGAGGCCTCAATGTAGGGCAGCCATGTTGGAGACAAGGCTGAGGAATGGGGGAGATGTGCAGGCCATGTAGCTCGGGACAAACCCGTGGGCCCCGGTTTCTTATCATGTAAGAGGGAGAATTGAACTAATTGACCCCTTAGATCCTTTCAAAGGTCTGATGTACATTTTTCCAATGCCTGTGTTCCATTCTTGAAGTTCCTTGTCTGACTCCCTGAAAATAAAGATGATTATTTTCTCTTCTGGGGAAAGGAGGCAGAGAATAGAAATATTGGTCATTATATTGTTCTTCCAGAGAGGTTATGATTTGAAAAGTTTTTCTTGTTTCTCAATGTGATTTTATTATAAAATGCTAAGTCTGTAGGGTTTCTTAAAAGTAACACCTGGAAAAATGGGAGTTGAGACAGAAATCGCTTAAAAAGAAACTTCTGTAAAAACATGTCTGTATTTTGGTGTGTGTTTACAAGTATGTATGTCAAGTGCCAAAACCTTTGTGTTCTTTCCCTTTTGATGAAAATCATTCCGCAATATTTAGCCCGGGGCTACAGAATAGAGCCTTGTGTTTCATTGTCTTAAGCTTCCAAACTGGGAATTTCCACCTCCTCACTCAAAAATCCGGTGAAGCCCATCCTTCATCTTCAAATTTAGCAGTCTGTAGTTTCCAATTATGGTTGCAATTCCTCCTCAAACAACCATCGATTTCTTTCCAGACGTTTACACTGACGCACACAGAGTGCAGAGTACTGGGCACCTGTGCTGTGTACTTGTTTCTGTTCTGTAAAAGGTTGGCAACAGAACGTTTCTGTTAGAAGAAAGTGACAATTATACATTGTTTTTTAAAAGAGGGAATGAAGACTAAGGGAGACATACCAAAAGCAACAAGAGGCCTGGAAAAGGAAAATAGGGCAGGTTTATCCCAATGAAGAAACGCTTTGAAGAGAAATAGAACGTAAGTCAAATCTGCTAACCCAGAACTGGGAGGGGTCCCTAAGGAGGGGAAAAGCCTGAGGTGAAAGGGCTCTCTGGGGGATCACTATGAAAAGGCTGCAGTGGGTCGGGTCTGCCTTGGAGCTGGTCCTCGGGAGGTCACATCACAGGGCACTGCTCCTAACTTGCAGAAGCAGAAGAATGGAACACTGCATCTTAGTAAGGAGAATCGATCGATAGGCTTGCGAGACTGTGTCCCGTGGATTGTGGAGCTTGTTAGATGCACTCAAAAAAACATGGAGTCTTCTGAATAGAGGCATTTCAGGTGTAGTAAAGCTGCCATTGGTTCTATTAGTATTCTTAATCATAACTACTATTTATCATGTGACCAAGGATTCTTATCTCTGTTTTCCAGATAAAGACACTGAAAAAGAAAGAAGTAGAATAACATTTCTCAAGTTATGCATCTGGCATGTTATAGGGTCAGGGTTTCAAATCATGATATTAGTGTGATATTTTCAAACATGGTCTTTTGAAAAAGATTTTATTTATTTATTTTTAGAGAGAGGGGAATGGAGAGAAAAAGAGAGGGAGAGAAACATCAATGTGTGGTTGCTCCTCGCACGCCCCCTAGTGGGGTCCTGACCCACAACCCAGGCATGTGCCCTGACTGGGAATCAAACCGATGACCCCTTGCTTTGCAGTCCGGCACTCAATCCACTGAGCCACACCAGCCAGGGCTTAATGTGATTTTTTTAAGTTTCTACATCTTTATATGTAGTGTATATTTTTATTTTTATTTTTATTTTTATTTTTATTTTACCCAGTATTACTTAAAACCCACGTTGCCAGTGTTAGAACCACAGTTTTAATAAGAAGGGCTC
>PVKM010023640.1:7817-21122 GCA_004027735.1 Carollia perspicillata | reverse complement strand
AGCCCGAGTCCCCTTTCCATCTGGGAGAAGCTCTGGGAGAAGTGCTTCCTGGCTCTAATCCACTTAAGCCGGAATCTTGACGGGGAGGGCGTGCAGCCCTCTGCAGGCTAGAGCAGTTTCCAGGGTGATTCACATAAGAAAGAATATGTAAAATCCTGTGAAACCTGCTTTTGTTTAGAATGTTCTCAATTAAATAAGGATCTAAGCAAGAACTGAGTTTGTCCTCAAAGTTTTATGGCTCTTTAGCTATCTGACCCTGACTCAAAATAGGCCCTCAGAGTTCTTTGTTATCTATTGATTGATCCTTGCCGCCTGACATTGATTGATGAGCTTTACCTGTATCCCTGTGTGTTCCGAACCTAATAAAAGGCCATTGAGGAAGAGGCTCTGGGCCTTTCTCCCAAGAGAGATTAGCCATCTTTCCTCCCCAAGCAGATCATATCTTGGTAGCAGTATGTTCATCCGTGGCGGAGAGCGGGGGGCCCTGCGGGTAGAGCCCCCCCTCCACTGACACAGCTGGAATCCCAACCCGGGGTTCCCAGCCCATCTCAGCTCTGCTCTCTGCCCTTCCACACAACTGCTGTCATGCCTCTCTAGAACAACCGATAGCACCTCACACAACAGGCACCACAACCCACAGCTGGCTTCTCCCGGAGCATTCAACTTCCCAGAAGCCCAAGCTGGCACAGCTAAGGTTTAGATCACGCCTCCCCAGACTCTGGATGGCTCCTACCTCTGGCACTCTCTGGTCCATCTCAGCCTCCATTCTCATTGTTGGCACTTAAGCTCTACCAGCTAACATTTACCATGCCACGTACCTCAGTCACTTTGACCATGGCCCATAGTAAGAAACATGTTTTACATTACAACCTTGTTGGCATGTGAACATACACTTTATTTATTTATTTATTTATTTATTTAATTTAACCTTCACCTGAGGACTTAGTGGGGGAGGGAGGGAGGGAGAGAGACACAGAGAAAGAGAAATTGATCAAGTGCCTCTCGAACGTGCCCCAACCAAACTGAACCTGCAACCTAGGCATGTGCCCTGACCGGGAATTAAATCCGTGTCCTTTTGGTTTATGGGATGATGCTCTAACCAACTGAGCCACACCAGCCAGGGCACACACATGCTTTTTAAAAGGAATTTGGAAAGTAAGGGAATTTAGTCAGGGCTTTGAGGGAAGGGGATGGGAAGGCCTCAGCCCCAGCAGAGGTCTACAGGTGGTACAAGCCTTGGAAAGAGGATGGTGGGCAGTTGGCTTGGACCGGAGCTGAGGAAGATGAGAGAGAAGGATAAGAGGCACGGAAAGTGTGCTGATTGGCACAGAGAACCAGCCTGGGCATTTGGATTGCAAACAGGGCAAGTGGGAAGTGTGGCAGATTCCTCAGCAACAGAACTTCACAACAAAGCTGGAATTTAAGAAGGTTCATTCATTTCAACTTCAAAAAACATTTCTTAATTGTCTGCTATGTGCTGGGGTTTAGCAGTGAACAAGACAGATCAGCTTAGTAAATGTCTCTAGTGAGGATGGGCACTGGGTCCTCACATTACTTATCAGTTAATTATTCCTTAAGCCTCCGTTACATTCCAGGCACTGAACTAGATGCTAGAAAAGTAATGAGAAACGTGAGTCCTGCCCTATCGTAGTTTACACTCTGGAGAGGAGGTGGCATTAAACAAATAAACTATTTGTTCAGTAATAATGATAACTTATAATTATAAAAATCTGTAAGTGTTATGAAGGAAAAGAACTGGGTGCCAAGAGAGCAAATAATGACATGAACTCAATCTTCATAAACTAGTAACTACAACAGTAATAGTCCCAGATTAATTGACAGTTTATGAAGACCTTTCACATTCTCTGTCTCAGGAGAGCCTCATCTGAGGCCCGGGGAGTAAGCCAGCCAGTCCTTAGCCTATTTTACTTATGAGAAAACCAAGGCTCAGCAACTCTCCTGTCTCCACAGGTCTGTCCAGTTGGGTAGGAAGCCTGGCCAGATCTTTTGACTCTGGACACAGCACTCTTCCCTGCAAAGCGCAAGAGATGAACTGGCCCCTAGTGGGGTAGTCACCCATGGCTTGTTTCAGAAAAGAGGCAAAGTGCCAAAAAGTTCATCTCTCCCATGAGAGCTTCTAAGTGAGATTAGAGCAAGGAACTGTGGTCAGCGAGGAGGTAGATTCAGAGGTCTGGCCTTGGGTGGCCCAGAGCAACCTTGAAAGGCAAAGGCAGGAAGTAGCCAAGGCAGGATTGGGCAATGGCATTGTTAAAGGCATGTACACCTCTGGCAGTGAAAGTGAACTAGGCCCAAGGCAGACGTGATGGCCCAATGAAACTCATCACTGCTCAGTGCTTGGGGGCATGGTGAGCCCAGCCCACCTGCCATATCAGCACATTCATCACAGAACTCATCAGAGAAAGGTTTCCAAATGACTCATCCGGCTGCCCCAGAAAGGAAGCTTTCTGGGTTGCAGTATGGAGGCTGCTGGGTGTGGGCCAGGCTCTTGAAAGAGAGTAAATGATGACACAGCACTGGGGGACAGGGCTCCTGACACTGTGGGATCAGCTCTGGAGAGAAGGCAGAAAGCCGCCACGATGGAGCAGCCACTAAGCTTGGCCGCCAAAGGAGGATATCAGGCTCCCTGTTAGCAAAGAAACAAGTGCCAGACTTTGAGTTCGGCACTGCAGGCCTCAGTAATCTGGCTCAAATGCACTGCTTTTGTTTTTGAAGTAGTAAATTTTTACAGAAGGTCTACTGTGTTCCCCCAAACTGATGTCTCACCATTTCTTCTTCCCTGTCGGTATGCCATCTTCCAGCCCCGTGGACTCCTGTGGTCTCTCTTCCTGCTCCCTCCTTCCCTTCCTGCCTCCTCACTTTTGCTTAAGGTGTTTCCTGAAACTTGGCCGTCCCTCCCTCACAGACGTGCTGGGCCAAAATCTAAACACCCTCCGTGCCAGCTCATTTCTCCTTTCTCCACAAAGCTTCTCCTAAGTTACAGTAATTTTTTCCTCCCTTAAACTTCATCTAGCATTCTTACTTTTTACCCTGCATCGTAGCTATTTATGCACTATACTCTTATACTAGTCTATGAGAATCTTTGGTCACAAAGTCATTCGTGATTCATCTTTTCTCTCCCGTGATGTAGACACCAGCCAGCAGTGTCCTCGGCGTTACGGATGAGACATGAGACAAATTCACAGGGACTACCGAGTCCTGTGGAGGAAAAGGGATGGCACGGCCACTCTCTCAAGGGGGGAGCCCTCCAACCCTTGCCTGGACAGGCTCTTATTGACTTTCTGATAGCAGACAGCAAAGAAGGTTCTCATTCATTATGCTCGGGTTTGCTTTAGGTGATTACTTTTCATAGACAGCAACAGAAGGGATGTTACTGATTACTTCTCACAGATTAACAAGGGAAAAATGTTGCAAATGTGAGGGAATGATAAGAGTAATTGGTGTGTTTACACTTCAGTCCTTGGGAGAATCAGCACAGACTTCAGGAAGTTACTTTAAAGATGTGCAGTCAGCATTTGCTGCCTGAACTCAGGGTGAGGGAGTTTTAGCAACAGCAAGTCACAAAGCAGCGTGGGTACAGTGCAGGCCTGGTTTCCCACGGGAGAGCCGATCCGTGGGTTTGGCTCCTGCGTGCCACGACGCACCTGTTGGGTTTTTCAACAGGGCTGAGCTACAATTGCCATTCCACGCAGACAGGTTCCCCACATTTCCCCCCTTGTTTTCAGTTAGGACTGCTGTAGATCCTATAAAGCTTGCTACTTGCTGGTCTCTTATATCACCCTGGGAAACTAATTTGCAAACGCACTGAAGCACACAAAGCATTACTATAATCAGTAAGCAACCAGTGGTTCAAAGACCCACATTCTCAGATTAAGTTCATCAAACTAGTGTTTTGGGGTTTAGCCAGCTGAAATTATCACTGAGGGTCTGAAAAACCTCCCGCTTGGTCAAACATTGAAAGTCCTGCAGCTGCTGATGTAGCTCTAGCTGCAATTTATCAATTTGTCCCTTTAAGTTGGTAGAAAAAGTCCCCTTAGGTGATGTTGAGTACTGGCTGGCATTCCACTTCATGGGGGTGACGCACAGCTTGCAGAAGTCTGGATCGGAAGAGTCCAATGGGGTGGAGGTAGGTTGCAGCCGGGGAAGCCTTTTCTATGATGTAGCTTCACCCTCTTCACTGTCAGTTCCAAAGGTTTTTCTGGAGAGTAAACACAAGTATACCCACTTCCCCAAGTTAATAATTTAACTGGGCCTTCCCATCTTCCCTCCCCTAATGGGTCTTTGTGTAAGACCAAGGGGTGTGGGACTGCAGGCCTATTTTGTACAAAGTGTTTGTCTATGGGTGACTTTAAATTATCATCACAATTAAAAAAATGTTATGTATATATTGCTAGCATGGTTAAATTCCTGGGGGATACCTGTTTTATGTCAAATTCCCCATTTTTCTAAGAAAGCCTGAGTGGTTTTTGTAATATATCTCAGGCCATTATTATTATTAGCCTTGATTTCTTGTGGATGGCCTAAGGGGCTGAAGGCCTTGAGCTCTGACATTCTTTGCTGAGTCCCCAGTGAGGGGAGGGGCCTGTGGAGCTCCCGAGTAAGTGTCTGCTTGGAAAGACAGGTCCCCTGCTGTTTCTGCACTCTGACTGAGTTTGAGCTGCGAGTTAATTACTCTATTGTTCTCAAGATTTGGTAGTTCCCAGGTCTAGGGTTAACATCGTTTGCCAGATCATTCAAGGCTGCAACCCTCTGGGGTTAACACTGAAAGCAGGGTGATTTACATTCCCCAGAACGAGGAGGTTTCTGCCCCAGATATTAAGTGGGGTGGGAAGGACGTAAGGCCGAATTTGTCCAACTTGCCCATCCAGACCAAAACATTTAAGAGTCTATATACTTTTGTGGTGCTGAGAAATGCCCCTTGTCCTAGGTATAGAAATGCAAATACAATAGAAATCTTTTTTTTCCCCCTCAAAATTAAGCATGCCGGCAGCTTCTCAAAGCACGGGGCTGTTGTCCCTTACCTCATAGATGACCTGGGTGGAACTCCCCTTCCTGATGTGCTGTCTGCGCCAGTTCTAAGTCTGCTGCTAGGTGCTGGCCAAGGCAAGGAGCTGCGTGGAACCTCGGCCCCAGGGGCGGATCCGGAGGGTTGGGACCCTGCCAGGCACTGGGCTTGGGGAAAGGTTGCTCCTCAGCCGCACCGGGAGGAGGGGTGGTGAGGGGGACCAACTCCACCCTCTGTTGCTGCGGGTCCTTGGCAGAAAGACCAGGCCCCACCATGCTGCCAGCACACGCACACAAAATTTAGCCACAATGTAATGATGAGAATTAATATAAATGCACCATCTTTTTTCTGATACGCATCTTGCAGATTTGTAATCATAGTGTACGTGTGATTTTATAGCATGCCTTTTCATTTAGCATGATCTCATAAACTTTGCTTGGGGGTTTTTAGCATGAAACGGCAATGCCTAAAGTTGCTCTTTTTTCTGCCTGTTACTGTTTTCAAAATGCTAAAAGAATAGAGATGACAGATGTTCATTAAATTTATTCAGTAATTGTTATTAGGAAGCTACTATGTGCCAGTTTTTGTTCTAGACTCTGAGGATATAGCAATGAACAAAAGAGACAAAGATCTCTGCCCTTAAGTCTTCACAGAGCTTTCTTTTTAAAGGGGAAAGACAAATAGTCAAAATTAGTAAGTAAATTAAATAGTGTATTAGATAAATAGTATATAAGAAAGGTATATGGACTATTGAAGAAGGCTAAAAAAAAAGGAGGATATGGGGGGTTTGAGCTGTCAGGAAAGACTTTGCTTTTTTTTTACAGTTTCTTTTTTTATTTACTGATTTTTCAGAGATATATAGAGAGAAAGAGAAATATCGATTGTTGTTCCACTTAGTATTCATGAATTCATTTGTTGATTCTTGTGTATTTATTAATTCATTGGTTGATTCTTATATGTGCCCTGACCTGGAATTAAACCCACAACCTTGATATATTGCGACAATACTCTAACCAGCTCAGCTACCCGGCCAAGACCGGGAAAGACCTAACTTTTAGAAAGGGACTTTGGGGTGAAGATTTGAAGGTGTTAAAAGAGTGAGCCATGAGGATAACTTGGGGTAAAAATGTTCCAGAAAAGCAGCTAGCAAATACACAAATTTGGAAGTGTGGCAACTTGCAAGGAGGTCGATCTGTCTGTACAAAGTGGGGAAAGGGTAACGAAGATGACAACAAAGACATGGTAGGACCAGAGTGAGTGTAGAAGGCCCCATACGGGAAGTACTGGAGGGTTTGGGGCTGAGAAGTGTCATACTATGACCTTTGTTTAAATAGGCTCACTGTGGGCACTGCATTAAGAGTAGACTATTGGAGCCCTGGCTGGTATGGCTCAATGGGTTGAGCTCCAGCCTGTGAACCAAAAGGTCATCGGTTTGATTCCCAGTCAGGGCACATGCCTGGGTTGTGGGCCAAGTCCCCAGTGGGGGACATGTGAGAGGTAACCACACATTGTTTCTCTCCCTCTCTTTCTCCTTCCCTCCCCCTCTCTAAAAATAAAGAAATAAAATCTGCTCTGGCCAGCAGAGCGGTCAACAAGGATTCGGCCACCTGTCTGAAGCAAATGAGGGGGACAAGAGGTGCAAGGAATGGCAGCAAGACAATAAGTTCTGATCAAGCTGCAAAACTTTATTTTCGGGCAAAGACTTATAAAAGTGGGGGAAGGGAAAGCGTATCACTACTTGATTGGTGAGGGGTACACAAAGGAGCGCTTCTTGATAGGTTACTGTGCACATGCCAGGGTATGTGTCTTATACTCTGATTGGTAGCCCGTGTTCATACTCTGCGCATGCTCTTGGCAGGGGCTGGGCTAGCTGTAACTGGCAACAACAGGAAGACCAACTGCTGTGTCTTCTGAGGAGCGTAAACCCCCCCGAGCTGGTTGCATTAGCCGAAAGGCCAGATTCTGCCCAGCCCAGGTTCCCAACAAAAATCTAAAAATAAAAGGAATAGACTATTGGAAAATAAAAATGGAAGTAGGGAAACCAAGAAGCTATTTCATTAGTAAGGGATGAGCACGATGTGGGCCAGGGTGGCTATAATGGAGTGGAAGAAGTGATCAGATTCTAGGTACTGTGTTTTGCCCTGTATAATGTGAACCCATGTTTCTGGCCCAAACTTTCAGGGAAAAACCCTTTGTTTTAATTTTTAAATTCAATCATTTATTTAGTTATATTTAGATACTTGCTTTTGTATTATAAAGAAGTTTTAGCATTTATTTTTGAACATATGGATATCATTTTTGCTTTCTAGAGTTATACTTTTAATGCATAAGCATAAATAAATTAAAAACATTTATATAGATATGGAATTGGTACTACCCATGTATAACATGCATCTTTATTTTCCCCTAAAAAATTTGGCCAAAAGTGCATATTATACACAGGAAAATACGGTATATTTTGAAGGTACAGCTAACATAATTTGATAAAGGATGAATGACTCCAAAGACTTTGGCCTGAGATGCTGGAAGGATGAAGTTGCTATTAACTGAGATAGGGAAATTGGAAAAAGCAGGTTTAGGGATGGTGACAAAGAGTTCCATTTTGGGCATGTTAGGCTTCAGATATCTATTAGATGTCCAAGAGGCGTTGTCTATCAGACACTTGGATATTCAGATGTAGAGCCCAGGTTGTAAATTTGGAACTAGCCAGGTAGTATTTAAAGCCAAAGAAGAGAGTATAGGCAGAAAAAAGATGAACAACTGTGGCCAAATGCACACAGAGGTTAGGGAAATGTATTCATTCATTTAATCGTCACAACAAGCCTCTGAGGAAATTACTGTTATTGGCATTATTTTACAAGTGTTAAAATTGAGACATAAAAAGGTTAAATAATTTGCTAAAAGTCACATTGCCAATAAGCAGCAGAACTAGGATTTGAAAGAGCCTGTCTAGCTCCAAGTATTGTATGCTTAGCCTCTATCTTATATGAGCGGGTTTTGTTAATGCCCACATTTCACCAGTGGAGAAACTGAGTTTTAAGTTAAGTAATTTGCTGGTACTGGTGGCAGAGCTTAGATATGAACTCTCTCACTGATTTCTACTTTGAGGAATCTCTGCTTTTTAATTATTCTGCCACATGACCTGCACATTTTTAAAGATGTGGTGAAAGCCTTCTGCATCTCTCAGATTATATCTCTTAAACAATTGCTTTTCCTACACGCACACAATACTTTATTGGCTTATCACTATACCTGTGAATGTGGACTCTGGCCAGCAGTGTCTGAGGCATTGTGGATGAGACGAGACAGATTCACACGGACCACCGAAGTCCTGTGGAGGAAAAGGGATGGCACAGCCACTCTCTCAAGGGGAGAGCGCCCTGGAGCACCTTGGCTACTCTCTCAAGAGGAGAGCACCTTGACCCTTGCCTGGACTAGCTTTACATCCGAGAAGGCGCACATCAAAGAAGGTTTTCATTCATTATGCTTAGGTTTGCTTTAGGTAATTACTTTTTACAGATAGCAAAGGAAAGGATGTTACTGACTACTTCCTACAGCTTAACACAGAAAAAAACACAGTTGCAAATGCAAGGGAATGATAAGAGTAATTGATCTGGTTACACTTCAGTCCTTGGGAGAATTAGCACAGACTTCAGGAAGTTACTTTAAAGATATGCAGTAAGCATTTGCTGCCTGAACTCAGGGTGAGGGAGTTTTAGCAACAGCAAGCCTCAAAGCATCCTGGGTACAGTGCAGGCCTGGTCTCCCTGGGAAAGCTGATGGTGGGTTTGGCGGCCTGCGTGCCACCACGCGCCTGTGGGCTTTCCAATAGGGCTGGGCTACATTTGCCATTCCACACGGATAGGTTCCCTATATACTTGGAGAAATGGGGTGCCAAGTCTAGTTGCCAAGGCAGCCTTGGCCCTGCTACTCTTTTCCTTCCCCATGCTCTGGTCAGGACGCCCATGTTTGGATGTGGTTCCTGACTTCTAGAAGCTCAGGTCTTGAGGTAGTCCTGTGAAATGGTTCTGGGTGGCCGTTGGCAGTTGCTTCCCTTCCCAGCCTCAGTTTCCTCTTCAATAAAATGAGGGGATTGGCTCAGGACAGTGGTTTCCAAAGGGGGCTGTGTAAATGAACCAGCCACCTGGGGATTGTTTGGAACTTGCAGTGCCCACAACACACTTCTTGAGTCAAACTCTTCATGGGTAGGCCCAGGCACATATACCATGGTTCCGGCACACCCCTCGTTAAGAAGCCCTGGGTAAGATGACCTTGAAGCTCCCCTCTCAGTTCTACACGCTGTGGTTCTGGGGCCTTGTCTTGCACGGCACTTCTCTTTTTGTTTCTTTCAAGGCCCAGAGCAAGGTGGAACTCTGAGCAGAAGGCAGGAAACCTGAGTTCTCTTTCCAGCCAGGCCCACAGCTCAGCTCTAACAAGTGGCTTCCTTTCTCTGGACCTCAGTTTCCTCCTCTGCAGGAAGAGTTTGTTGAGTAGAGTTGCCCTAGAGTCATTCACCCAGCAAGTACTCATTGAGCACCAACTCTACACCAAGCTCTACAATTCACCAGACCTGCTTCTAAGTTGCATAGAAGGGGAACATCATAAGGGGTAAGTGTGGGAAGGGTGCTGTGGCCAGGTTCCAGGTTCCTGGTTCACACATGGATGCTACAGGTCCTTTTTAAGCACCAGTGTGAAAGGCCCCTCTACTCAAACCCTCTCCTTTGCCCTGGCACCTCCAGCTGGTCTCCACAGCAACAAGCAAACCTGCTGGGCTCAGGAAAGGAATGATATGCAAAACTGGTCAAATAAAAATCATTAGGTTTTCTAGATAATCATAATAACCAGTTCTAAAATATCACATAAACCATCCCATCAAATTAGTACAACTACAACATTACTGTTCAGTGTGGTCCCTAGTGCCCAAGCCACATCACCTGAGGGCTTGTTAGCAATGTGGCACCCTAGGCTCCACCCCAGGCCTGTTACCTCAGAGTCTGCTTTCTAAGAAGATCTCTGGGTGACTGTATGCACATTAGAGTGTAGAAGCACTAACTAAAAAGAAATCACTCCAGAAAGCCTTACCAAGAAATGTATGTGAGACCTATATTGGAAAAGCACACAACTTCCCTGAGAACCTATAGTATGTTCCTGGATGGGGTGACTCTGGTGTGAAGATGGCAATTCCTACAAGCATTGAACGTTAAAGTGATTTCTGAAGTTTGTCTGGAAGTATAAATGATCAAGAATGGCTTTTTTTTTTTTTTTAAGAAAAAGAAAATAAAAATGATGAGATGGGATTTGCCCTGTCAGACAGAAATAGGGTTAAATAAGAATTCAGGTTCTGGAGGAAGCAGGGCCACTTCCTGTACACATCACAGTTATAGACTAAACTGTATCCTTCCAAAATTCATATTTTGAAGTCTTAACCCTTAATATGACAGTATGTTGGAATCTCTCTCTCACTTCTCCCTCGCCCATGGTAAGCACCAGAAAAGGCCATGTGAGGACCCAGCCAGAAAGTGGCCATCTACAATCCAGGGAGGAAGCTCTCACTAGAAAACAAACCCTGCCGGAAACTTTATCCTGGGCTTTCCTGCTTCCAGAACTGTGAGAAAATAAGTTTCTGCTGTTTAATCCACACAATCTGTGGTGTTTTATTACAGCAGTCTGAGTGAACTCACAGTCTCCTTGGAAAAAGATTCCTAACATCTCATAGTCTCAGTTTCTGCATGCAGTAGAGTGGGAATAAGAATACCATTTATAGCATCGTTATGAGTATTAAATGAAACACTATTTGTGAAGCTCTTAGTGCAGTGTCTAGCCCTTAACAGCTGCTCGATAAATGGTAAGTACAGTAGTAACAACTGTGTCACTGGGCAGAATTTCAGAGCAATGGAACAGAATAGACAACCAGAAACATACCTCAGCATCTGCAGAACCTCCAGAAGTGAAAAGAGGGACTATGTTTTCAGTTATTATTGTGTCATTTTCCCCATGTAGCATATTATGGCATATATGCTTTAAAAATATTTGTTGACTGCTCGAACTAGAATGTAACAGATGCTTAAGAATGATGCTGGGTAAATTGCTGATTTGGGATAAAATAATTATATTTTATCATTGTATCCTATACATGGGCTTTCAAACTTTGTTGGTCATGACTCACAGTAAGAATTATATGAGGCATCTCAGCCCAGTAAATACATTCATAAATATAAATTCATAAGGTAAAGCAAAAATTCATAAAATAATATTTATCCTTATTATGCCAGATGGACTCTGGTGCACTCCATCCCATCCCATCCTATCCCATTATGCCCCATTCCTATCCTATCCTAGCCTGTCCTGTTCTGTTAAAAAAAAAAATCTGGTCTCCACCCAGTAAATGGATCTTACAATTCACCAATGAGTAGCTATCAGCAGTTTAAAAAATACTACCTTATACCATAATTAGTTTTCAATTTAAAAAAGAAAAGCAAAGTACAGATAAATAATAATGTCTTGAGATGAGAAAGATCTTGAGATTTAAAAAAAATGGGAAAAGAGTCACTGAGGCAAATATTAACAGGTTTGACTATATAACCATTTTAAATGCCTGAAACAAAATGTGGCCATTATGGGAGCGGGGAGAGGCCAGATATTCTTGGCACTTCTTTCTTCCTCATACCCACCCACATCTAATCCATCAGCAAGTCCTGTGGACATAGCCTCCATTCGTGAACTTGTCTCCCCTTCTGCAGCCCCACTCTTAGTCCAGGCCATCATTACCTCTCACCTGAACTGCCACCACCAACTCCTAACTGGTCTCCCCACTTCTACTCTGCATCCCACAATCCCTTCTTCTCATAGCAACAAGAGCGATCTATTTGAAGTAGAAATTAGAGAGATCCAAGATGGTGGTGGAGTAGGTAGAAGCTACATTCACCTCCTTGCAAACCAAAGTGGAATTAAAAATAAATTACAGCCCTGGTTGGTCTAGCTCAGTGGATTGAGCGCAGGCTGCGAACCAAAGGGTCACCAGTTCAATTCCCAGTCAGGGCACATGCCTGGGTTGCGGGCCAGATCCCCAGTGGGGTGCATGTGAGAGGCAACCACACATTGATATTTCTCTCTCTTTCTCCTTTGCTTCCCCTCTCTCTTAAAATAAATAAATAAAATCTTTAAAAATATATAAATAAATAAATTACAGAACAACCATCCTGAATAACCAACTGAAGACTGGATGAAGAGAAGTCTTATAACCAAGGATTTAAAGAAGTAGCCACATCGAGACTAGTATGAATGGCAGAGATGCAAAAAGGCCTGACCCTTCTCCTAAGAGCAGTAGCTGAGGTTCTAGAGGGATATCTCAGCTGAGGGGTGAAATGGGTTCCCCTGAGAAGTATAGGGTCTAACCCCCAAACCAGGCTCCCCAGCCCAGAGTACCAAGCAGGGAAGGAGCACCCACATAGTATCCGGCTGTGAAAAGCAGTGGGTTTCTGTCTACCAGGGAGAGATGAGAGTCTGCTAAGGACACAGGCACTCTATTAAAGGGCCAACAGAGAAAATTTCATTTGCAGTCACTTACACTGGGTGGGCTCCAGTGGAAGGAGGGCAGAGTGGATGGGAATCACGTAAGAAGAGTCTGGGGTTTGTGGCTCTGGGGAGAGAACTGAAGGAGCAGCTGCCAAGATCCCTGAGCTGAGTCACTCTCCATACCACAGACACCATCTTTCTCAGGCAGAGCACTCCCTTCCAAGCAGCATCAGCCTGAGGGGAAGCAATAGTCCCACCCTCTGGACTCCCTCTCAGCCCACCCTGCAGAGCTTATGCCCTGCTGAGAACTCAATTGCCTTTTTCCATGGTGTAGAGGTCTGGGCAAACTCAAGGGATGTCAGTAACTGAGTTATGTGGCTTTGGGAGGAGCCATTCCCCTCACTTTCCCATGAACAAGACTGGCACTTATCCCTCGTGGGAAGGGAAAGCCACTAGAACCACCTTTTGGGTTTGAGGCAATCTCACCCTGTGGGCTCTGCCTCTGTAGGCCTCACCCACCCAATTCCTTGCCCTGGCCTGCAGAGCATCAACGAGGATTCAGCCACCTGTATGGAGCAAATGGGTGAGAGGGACAAGAGAAGCAAAGAATGGCAGCAAGACAATAAGTTCTGATCAAGCTGCAAAATTTTATTTCCGGGTAAAGCCTTATAAGAGGGGGAGAAGGGGCAGCGTATTGCTACTTGATTGGTGAGGGGTACACAAAGGAGCGCTTCTTGATAGGTTACTGCACGCATGCCGGGGTACGT